>OX608055.1:1910574-2131013 GCA_951509405.1 Machimus rusticus
CCAAATTCCTGAGATTTTTAAATTTAAATTTTCTTGCACTAAACTCAAAATTGAAATATGCAAAAATGATTTTCCACAATTGGCCTCCCAGGGTGATTTATTTGTGCTTAATCGATTAAAAACAAAAGTAATAAGAATATCCTGCAAAAGCAAGTAAGAAGACGTGTGTTCCAATTCCTGAGATTTTTTAATTTAAATTTTCTTGCACTACCTCAAAATTGAAATATGCAAAAATGATTTTCCACAATTGGCCTCCCCAGGGGTGATTTTTTGTGCTTAATCGATTAAAAGCAAAATAATAAGAATATCCTGCAAAAGCAAGAAGAAGACTTGAGCCAATTCTGAGATTTTTAAATTAAATTTTCCTTGCACTACCTCAAAATTGAAAAAATGCAAAAATGATTTTCCACAATTGGCCTCCCCAGGGTGATTTTTTGTGCTTAATCGATTAAAAACAAAATAATAAGAATATCCTGCAAAAGCAAGAAGAAGACTTGAGCCAATTCTGAGATTTTTAAATTTAAATTTTCCTTGCACTACCTCAAAATTGAAAAAATGCAAAAATGATTTTCCACAATTGGCCTCCCCAGGGTGATTTTTTGTGCTTAATCGATTAAAAGCAAAATAATAAGAATATCCTGCAAAAGCAAGAAGAAGACTTGAGCCAATTCTGAGATTTTTAAATTTAAATTTTCCTTGCACTACCTCAAAATTGAAAAAATGCAAAAATGATTTTCACAATTGGCCTCCCCAGGGTGATTTTTGTGCTTAATCGATTAAAAACAAAATAATAAGAATATCCTGCAAAAGCAAGAAGAAGACTTGAGCCAATTCTGAGATTTTTAAATTTAAATTTTCCTTGCACTACCTCAAAATTGAAAAAATGCAAAAATGATTTTCCACAATTGGCCTCCCCAGGGTGATTTTTGTGCTTAATCGATTAAAAACAAAATAATAAGAATATCCTGCAAAAGCAAGAAGAAGACTTGAGCCAATTCTGAGATTTTAAATTTAAATTTTCCTTGCACTACCTCAAAATTGAAAAAATGCAAAAATGATTTTCCACAATTGGCCTCCCCAGGGTGATTTTTTGTGCTTAATCGATTAAAAACAAAATAATAAGAATATCCTGCAAAAGCAAGAAGAAGACTTGAGCCAATTCTGAGATTTTTAAATTTAAATTTTCTTGCACTACCTCAAAATTGAAAAAATGCAAAAATGATTTTCCACAATTGGCCTCCCCAGGGTGATTTTTTTGTGCTTAATCGATTAAAAACAAAATAATAAGAATATCCTGCAAAAGCAAGAAGAAGACTTGAGCCAATTCTGAGATTTTTAAATTTAAATTTTCCTTGCACTACCTCAAAATTGAAAAAATGCAAAAATGATTTTCCACAATTGGCCTCCCCAGGGGTGATTTTTTGTGCTTAATCGATTAAAAACAAAATAATAAGAATATCCTGCAAAAGCAAGAAGAAGACTTGAGCCAATTCTGAGATTTTTAAATTTAAAGTTTCCTTGCACTACCTCAAAATTGAAAAAATGCAAAAATGATTTTCCACAATTGGCCTCCCCAGGGTGATTTTTTGTGCTTAATCGATTAAAAACAAAATAATAAGAATATCCTGCAAAAGCAAGAAGAAGACTTGAGCCAATTCTGAGATTTTTAATTTAAATTTTCCTTGCACTACCTCAAAATTGAAAAAAATGCAAAAATGATTTTCCACAATTGGCCTCCCCAGGGTGATTTTTTGTGCTTAATCGATTAAAAACAAAATAATAAGAATATCCTGCAAAAGCAAGAAGAAGACTTGAGCCAATTCTGAGATTTTTAAATTTAAATTTTCCTTGCACTACCTCAAAATTGAAAAAATGCAAAAATGATTTTCCACAATTGGCCTCCCCAGGGTGATTTTTTGTGCTTAATCGATTAAAAACAAAATAATAAGAATATCCTGCAAAAGCAAGAAGAAGACTTGAGCCAATTCTGAGATTTTTAAATTTAAATTTTCCTTGCACTACCTCAAAATTGAAAAAATGCAAAAATGATTTTCCACAATTGGCCTCCCCAGGGTGATTTTTTGTGCTTAATCGATTAAAAACAAAATAATAAGAATATCCTGCAAAAGCAAGAAGAAGACTTGAGCCAATTCTGAGATTTTTAAATTTAAATTTTCCTTGCACTACCTCAAAATTGAAAAAATGCAAAAATGATTTTCCACAATTGCCTCCCCAGGGTGATTTTTTGTGCTTAATCGATTAAAAACAAAATAATAAGAATATCCTGCAAAAGCAAGAAGAAGACTTGAGCCAATTCTGAGATTTTTAAATTTAAATTTTCCTTGCACTACCTCAAAATTGAAAAAATGCAAAAATGATTTTCCACAATTGGCCTCCCCAGGGTGATTTTTTGTGCTTAATCGATTAAAAACAAAATAATAAGAATATCCTGCAAAAGCAAGAAGAAGACTTGAGCCAATTCTGAGATTTTTAAATTTAAATTTTCCTTGCACTACCTCAAAATTGAAAAAATGCAAAAATGATTTTCCACAATTGGCCTCCCCAGGGTGATTTTTTGTGCTTAATCGATTAAAAACAAAATAATAAGAATATCCTGCAAAAGCAAGAAGAAGACTTGAGCCAATTCTGAGATTTTTAAATTTAAATTTTCCTTGCACTACCTCGAAATTGAAAATATGCAAAAATGATTTTCCACAATTGGCCTCCCCAGGGTGATTTTTTGTGCTTAATCGCTTAAAACAAAATAATAAGAATATCCTGCAAAAGCAAGAAGAAGACTTGAGCCAATTCTGAGATTTTTAAATTTCAAGTTTCCTTGCACTACCTCGAAATTGAAAAAATGCAAAAATGATTTTCCACAATTGGCCTCCCCAGGGTGATTTTTTGTGCTTAATCGATTAAAAACAAAATAATAAGAATATCCTGCAAAAGCAAGAAGAAGACTTGAGCCAATTCTGAGATTTTTAAATTTAAATTTTCCTTGCACTACCTCGAAATTGAAAAATATGCAAAAATGATTTTCCACAATGGCCTCCCCAGGGTGATTTTTTGTGCTTAATCGATTAAAAACAAAATAATAAGAATATCCTGCAAAAGCAAGAAGAAGACTTGAGCCAATTCTGAGATTTTTAAATTTAAATTTTCCTTGCACTACCTCAAAATTGAAAAAATGCAAAAATGATTTTCCACAATTGGCCTCCCCAGGGTGATTTTTTGTGCTTAATCGATTAAAAACAAAATAATAAGAATATCCTGCAAAAGCAAGAAGAAGACTTGAGCCAATTCTGAGATTTTTAAATTTAAATTTTCCTTGCACTACCTCAAAATTGAAAAAATACAAAAATGATTTTCCACAATTGGCCTCCCCAGGGTGATTTTTTGTGCTTAATCGATTAAAAACAAAATAATAAGAATATCCTGCAAAAGCAAGAAGAAGACTTGAGCCAATTCTGAGATTTTTTAAATTTAAATTTTCCTTGCACTACCTCAAAATTGAAAAAATGCAAAAATGATTTTCCACAATTGGCCTCCCCAGGGTGATTTTTTGTGCTTAATCGATTAAAAACAAAATAATAAGAATATCCTGCAAAAGCAAGAAGAAGACTTGAGCCAATTCTGAGATTTTTAAATTTAAATTTTCCTTGCACTACCTCAAAATTGAAAAAATGCAAAAATGATTTTCCACAATTGGCCTCCCAGGGTGATTTTTTGTGCTTAATCGATTAAAAACAAAATAATAAGAATATCCTGCAAAAGCAAGAAGAAGACTTGAGCCAATTCTGAGATTTTTAAATTTCAAGTTTCCTTGCACTACCTCGAAATTGAAAAAATGCAAAAATGATTTTCCACAATTGGCCTCCCCAGGGTGATTTTTTGTGCTTAATCGATTAAAAACAAAATAATAAGAATATCCTGCAAAAGCAAGAAGAAGACTTGAGCCAATTCTGAGATTTTTAAATTTCAAGTTTCCTTGCACTACCTCAAAATTGAAAATATGCAAAAATGATTTTCCACAATTGGCCTCCCCAGGGTGATTTTTTGTGCTTAATCGATTAAAAACAAAATAATAAGAATATCCTGCAAAAGCAAGAAGAAGACTTGAGCCAATTCTGAGATTTTTAAATTTAAATTTTCCTTGCACTACCTCAAAATTGAAAAAATGCAAAAATGATTTTCCACAATTGGCCTCCCCAGGGTGATTTTTTGTGCTTAATCGATTAAAAACAAAATAATAAGAATATCCTGCAAAAGCAAGAAGAAGACTTGAGCCAATTCTGAGATTTTTAAATTTAAATTTTCCTTGCACTACCTCAAAATTGAAAAAATGCAAAAAATGATTTTCCACAATTGGCCTCCCCAGGGTGATTTTTTGTGCTTAATCGATTAAAAACAAAATAATAAGAATATCCTGCAAAAGCAAGAAGAAGACTTGAGCCAATTCTGAGATTTTTAAATTTAAATTTTCCTTGCACTACCTCAAAATTGAAAAAATGCAAAAATGATTTTCCACAATTGGCCTCCCCAGGGTGATTTTTTGTGCTTAATCGATTAAAAACAAAATAATAAGAATATCCTGCAAAAGCAAGAAGAAGACTTGAGCCAATTCTGAGATTTTTAAATTTAAATTTTCCTTGCACTACCTCAAAATTGAAAAAATGCAAAAATGATTTTCCACAATTGGCCTCCCCAGGGTGATTTTTTTGTGCTTAATCGATTAAAAACAAAATAATAAGAATATCCTGCAAAAGCAAGAAGAAGACTTGAGCCAATTCTGAGATTTTTAAATTTAAATTTTCCTTGCACTACCTCAAAATTGAAAAAATGCAAAAATGATTTTCCACAATTGGCCTCCCCAGGGTGATTTTTTGTGCTTAATCGATTAAAAACAAAATAATAAGAATATCCTGCAAAAGCAAGAAGAAGACTTGAGCCAATTCTGAGATTTTTAAATTAAATTTCCTTGCACTACCTCAAAATTGAAAATATGCAAAAATGATTTTCCACAATTGGCCTCCCCAGGGTGATTTTTTGTGCTTAATCGATTAAAAACAAAATAATAAGAATATCCTGCAAAAGCAAGAAGAAGACTTGAGCCAATTCTGAGATTTTTAAATTTAAATTTTCCTTGCACTACCTCAAAATTGAAAAAATGCAAAAATGATTTTCCACAATTGGCCTCCCCAGGGTGATTTTTTGTGCTTAATCGATTAAAAACAAAATAATAAGAATATCCTGCAAAAGCAAGAAGAAGACTTGAGCCAATTCTGAGATTTTTAAATTTAAATTTTCCTTGCACTACCTCAAAATTGAAAAAATGCAAAAATGATTTTCCACAATTGGCCTCCCCAGGGTGATTTTTTGTGCTTAATCGATTAAAAACAAAATAATAAGAATATCCTGCAAAAGCAAGAAGAAGACTTGAGCCAATTCTGAGATTTTTAAATTTAAATTTTCCTTGCACTACCTCAAAATTGAAAAAATGCAAAAATGATTTTCCACAATTGGCCTCCCCAGGGTGATTTTTTGTGCTTAATCGATTAAAAACAAAATAATAAGAATATCCTGCAAAAGCAAGAAGAAGACTTGAGCCAATTCTGAGATTTTTAAATTTAAATTTTCCTTGCACTACCTCAAAATTGAAAAAATGCAAAAATGATTTTCCACAATTGGCCTCCCCAGGGTGATTTTTTGTGCTTAATCGATTAAAAACAAAATAATAAGAATATCCTGCAAAAGCAAGAAGAAGACTTGAGCCAATTCTGAGATTTTTAAATTTAAATTTTCCTTGCACTACCTCGAAATTGAAAATATGCAAAAATGATTTTCCACAATTGGCCTCCCCAGGGTGATTTTTTGTGCTTAATCGCTTAAAAACAAAATAATAAGAATATCCTGCAAAAGCAAGAAGAAGACTTGAGCCAATTCTGAGATTTTTAAATTTCAAGTTTCCTTGCACTACCTCAAAATTGAAAAAATGCAAAAATGATTTTCCACAATTGGCCTCCCCAGGGTGATTTTTTGTGCTTAATCGATTAAAAACAAAATAATAAGAATATCCTGCAAAAGCAAGAAGAAGACTTGAGCCAATTCTGAGATTTTTAAATTTAAATTTTCCTTGCACTACCTCAAAATTGAAAAAATGCAAAAATGATTTTCCACAATTGGCCTCCCCAGGGTGATTTTTTGTGCTTAATCGCTTAAAAACAAAATAATAAGAATATCCTGCAAAAGCAAGAAGAAGACTTGAGCCAATTCTGAGATTTTTAAATTTAAATTTTCCTTGCACTACCTCAAAATTGAAAAAATGCAAAAATGATTTTCCACAATTGGCCTCCCCAGGGTGATTTTTGTGCTTAATCGCTTAAAAACAAAATAATAAGAATATCCTGCAAAAGCAAGAAGAAGACTTGAGCCAATTCTGAGATTTTTAAATTTAAATTTTCCTTGCACTACCTCAAAATTGAAAAAATGCAAAAATGATTTTCCACAATTGGCCTCCCCAGGGTGATTTTTTGTGCTTAATCGCTTAAAAACAAAATAATAAGAATATCCTGCAAAAGCAAGAAGAAGACTTGAGCCAATTCTGAGATTTTTAAATTTAAATTTTCCTTGCACTACCTCAAAATTGAAAAAATGCAAAAATGATTTTCCACAATTGGCCTCCCCAGGGTGATTTTTTGTGCTTAATCGCTTAAAAACAAAATAATAAGAATATCCTGCAAAAGCAAGAAGAAGACTTGAGCCAATTCTGAGATTTTTAAATTTCAAGTTTCCTTGCACTACCTCAAAATTGAAAAAATGCAAAAATGATTTTCCACAATTGGCCTCCCCAGGGTGATTTTTTGTGCTTAATCGCTTAAAAACAAAATAATAAGAATATCCTGCAAAAGCAAGAAGAAGACTTGAGCCAATTCTGAGATTTTTAAATTTAAATTTTCCTTGCACTACCTCAAAATTGAAAAAATGCAAAAATGATTTTCCACAATTGGCCTCCCCAGGGTGATTTTTTGTGCTTAATCGATTAAAAACAAAATAATAAGAATATCCTGCAAAAGCAAGAAGAAGACTTGAGCCAATTCTGAGATTTTTAAATTTAAATTTTCCTTGCACTACCTCAAAATTGAAAAAATGCAAAAATGATTTTCCACAATTGGCCTCCCCAGGGTGATTTTTTGTGCTTAATCGATTAAAAACAAAATAATAAGAATATCCTGCAAAAGCAAGAAGAAGACTTGAGCCAATTCTGAGATTTTTAAATTTAAATTTTCCTTGCACTACCTCAAAATTGAAAAAATGCAAAAATGATTTTCCACAATTGGCCTCCCCAGGGTGATTTTTTGTGCTTAATCGATTAAAAACAAAATAATAAGAATATCCTGCAAAAGCAAGAAGAAGACTTGAGCCAATTCTGAGATTTTTAAATTTAAATTTTCCTTGCACTACCTCAAAATTGAAAAAATGCAAAAATGATTTTCCACAATTGGCCTCCCCAGGGTGATTTTTTGTGCTTAATCGATTAAAAACAAAATAATAAGAATATCCTGCAAAAGCAAGAAGAAGACTTGAGCCAATTCTGAGATTTTTAAATTTAAATTTTCCTTGCACTACCTCAAAATTGAAAAAATGCAAAAATGATTTTCCACAATTGGCCTCCCCAGGGTGATTTTTTGTGCTTAATCGATTAAAAACAAAATAATAAGAATATCCTGCAAAAGCAAGAAGAAGACTTGAGCCAATTCTGAGATTTTTAAATTTAAATTTTCCTTGCACTACCTCGAAATTGAAAATATGCAAAAATGATTTTCCACAATTGGCCTCCCCAGGGTGATTTTTTGTGCTTAATCGCTTAAAAACAAAATAATAAGAATATCCTGCAAAAGCAAGAAGAAGACTTGAGCCAATTCTGAGATTTTTAAATTTCAAGTTTCCTTGCACTACCTCGAAATTGAAAAAATGCAAAAATGATTTTCCACAATTGGCCTCCCCAGGGTGATTTTTTGTGCTTAATCGATTAAAAACAAAATAATAAGAATATCCTGCAAAAGCAAGAAGAAGACTTGAGCCAATTCTGAGATTTTTAAATTTAAATTTTCCTTGCACTACCTCGAAATTGAAAATATGCAAAAATGATTTTCCACAATTGGCCTCCCCAGGGTGATTTTTTGTGCTTAATCGATTAAAAACAAAATAATAAGAATATCCTGCAAAAGCAAGAAGAAGACTTGAGCCAATTCTGAGATTTTTAAATTTAAATTTTCCTTGCACTACCTCAAAATTGAAAAAATGCAAAAATGATTTTCCGCAATTGGCCTCCCCAGGGTGATTTTTTGTGCTTAATCGATTAAAAACAAAATAATAAGAATATCCTGCAAAAGCAAGAAGAAGACTTGAGCCAATTCTGAGATTTTTAAATTTAAATTTTCCTTGCACTACCTCAAAATTGAAAAAATGCAAAAATGATTTTCCACAATTGGCCTCCCCAGGGTGATTTTTTGTGCTTAATCGATTAAAAACAAAATAATAAGAATATCCTGCAAAAGCAAGAAGAAGACTTGAGCCAATTCTGAGATTTTTAAATTTAAATTTTCCTTGCACTACCTCAAAATTGAAAAAATGCAAAAATGATTTTCCACAATTGGCCTCCCCAGGGTGATTTTTTGTGCTTAATCGATTAAAAACAAAATAATAAGAATATCCTGCAAAAGCAAGAAGAAGACTTGAGCCAATTCTGAGATTTTTAAATTTCAAGTTTCCTTGCACTACCTCGAAATTGAAAAAATGCAAAAATGATTTTCCACAATTGGCCTCCCCAGGGTGATTTTTTGTGCTTAATCGATTAAAAACAAAATAATAAGAATATCCTGCAAAAGCAAGAAGAAGACTTGAGCCAATTCTGAGATTTTTAAATTTAAATTTTCCTTGCACTACCTCAAAATTGAAAAAATGCAAAAATGATTTTCCACAATTGGCCTCCCCAGGGTGATTTTTTGTGCTTAATCGATTAAAAACAAAATAATAAGAATATCCTGCAAAAGCAAGAAGAAGACTTGAGCCAATTCTGAGATTTTTAAATTTAAATTTTCCTTGCACTACCTCAAAATTGAAAATATGCAAAAATGATTTTCCACAATTGGCCTCCCCAGGGTGATTTTTTGTGCTTAATCGACTAAAAACAAAATAATAAGAATATCCTGCAAAAGCAAGAAGAAGACTTGAGCCAATTCTGAGATTTTTAAATTTAAATTTTCCTTGCACTACCTCAAAATTGAAAAAATGCAAAAATGATTTTCCACAATTGGCCTCCCCAGGGTGATTTTTTGTGCTTAATCGATTAAAAACAAAATAATAAGAATATCCTGCAAAAGCAAGAAGAAGACTTGAGCCAATTCTGAGATTTTTAAATTTAAATTTTCCTTGCACTACCTCAAAATTGAAAAAATGCAAAAATGATTTTCCACAATTGGCCTCCCCAGGGTGATTTTTTGTGCTTAATCGATTAAAAACAAAATAATAAGAATATCCTGCAAAAGCAAGAAGAAGACTTGAGCCAATTCTGAGATTTTTAAATTTAAATTTTCCTTGCACTACCTCAAAATTGAAAAAATGCAAAAATGATTTTCCACAATTGGCCTCCCCAGGGTGATTTTTTGTGCTTAATCGACTAAAAACAAAATAATAAGAATATCCTGCAAAAGCAAGAAGAAGACTTGAGCCAATTCTGAGATTTTTAAATTTAAATTTTCCTTGCACTACCTCAAAATTGAAAAAATGCAAAAATGATTTTCCACAATTGGCCTCCCCAGGGTGATTTTTTGTGCTTAATCGATTAAAAACAAAATAATAAGAATATCCTGCAAAAGCAAGAAGAAGACTTGAGCCAATTCTGAGATTTTTAAATTTAAATTTTCCTTGCACTACCTCAAAATTGAAAAAATGCAAAAATGATTTTCCACAATTGGCCTCCCCAGGGTGATTTTTTGTGCTTAATCGATTAAAAACAAAATAATAAGAATATCCTGCAAAAGCAAGAAGAAGACTTGAGCCAATTCTGAGATTTTTAAATTTAAATTTTCCTTGCACTACCTCAAAATTGAAAAAATGCAAAAATGATTTTCCACAATTGGCCTCCCCAGGGTGATTTTTTGTGCTTAATCGATTAAAAACAAAATAATAAGAATATCCTGCAAAAGCAAGAAGAAGACTTGAGCCAATTCTGAGATTTTTAAATTTCAAGTTTCCTTGCACTACCTCAAAATTGAAAAAATGCAAAAATGATTTTCCACAATTGGCCTCCCCAGGGTGATTTTTTGTGCTTAATCGATTAAAAACAAAATAATAAGAATATCCTGCAAAAGCAAGAAGAAGACTTGAGCCAATTCTGAGATTTTTAAATTTAAATTTTCCTTGCACTACCTCAAAATTGAAAAAATGCAAAAATGATTTTCCACAATTGGCCTCCCCAGGGTGATTTTTTGTGCTTAATCGATTAAAAACAAAATAATAAGAATATCCTGCAAAAGCAAGAAGAAGACTTGAGCCAATTCTGAGATTTTTAAATTTAAATTTTCCTTGCACTACCTCGAAATTGAAAATATGCAAAAATGATTTTCCACAATTGGCCTCCCCAGGGTGATTTTTTGTGCTTAATCGCTTAAAAACAAAATAATAAGAATATCCTGCAAAAGCAAGAAGAAGACTTGAGCCAATTCTGAGATTTTTAAATTTCAAGTTTCCTTGCACTACCTCGAAATTGAAAAAATGCAAAAATGATTTTCCACAATTGGCCTCCCCAGGGTGATTTTTTGTGCTTAATCGATTAAAAACAAAATAATAAGAATATCCTGCAAAAGCAAGAAGAAGACTTGAGCCAATTCTGAGATTTTTAAATTTAAATTTTCCTTGCACTACCTCAAAATTGAAAAAATGCAAAAATGATTTTCCACAATTGGCCTCCCCAGGGTGATTTTTTGTGCTTAATCGATTAAAAACAAAATAATAAGAATATCCTGCAAAAGCAAGAAGAAGACTTGAGCCAATTCTGAGATTTTTAAATTTAAATTTTCCTTGCACTACCTCAAAATTGAAAAAATGCAAAAATGATTTTCCACAATTGGCCTCCCCAGGGTGATTTTTTGTGCTTAATCGATTAAAAACAAAATAATAAGAATATCCTGCAAAAGCAAGAAGAAGACTTGAGCCAATTCTGAGATTTTTAAATTTAAATTTTCCTTGCACTACCTCAAAATTGAAAAAATGCAAAAATGATTTTCCACAATTGGCCTCCCCAGGGTGATTTTTTGTGCTTAATCGATTAAAAACAAAATAATAAGAATATCCTGCAAAAGCAAGAAGAAGACTTGAGCCAATTCTGAGATTTTTAAATTTAAATTTTCCTTGCACTACCTCAAAATTGAAAAAATGCAAAAATGATTTTCCACAATTGGCCTCCCCAGGGTGATTTTTTGTGCTTAATCGATTAAAAACAAAATAATAAGAATATCCTGCAAAAGCAAGAAGAAGACTTGAGCCAATTCTGAGATTTTTAAATTTCAAGTTTCCTTGCACTACCTCGAAATTGAAAAAATGCAAAAATGATTTTCCACAATTGGCCTCCCCAGGGTGATTTTTTGTGCTTAATCGATTAAAAACAAAATAATAAGAATATCCTGCAAAAGCAAGAAGAAGACTTGAGCCAATTCTGAGATTTTTAAATTTCAAGTTTCCTTGCACTACCTCAAAATTGAAAATATGCAAAAATGATTTTCCACAATTGGCCTCCCCAGGGTGATTTTTTGTGCTTAATCGATTAAAAACAAAATAATAAGAATATCCTGCAAAAGCAAGAAGAAGACTTGAGCCAATTCTGAGATTTTTAAATTTAAATTTTCCTTGCACTACCTCAAAATTGAAAAAATGCAAAAATGATTTTCCACAATTGGCCTCCCCAGGGTGATTTTTTGTGCTTAATCGATTAAAAACAAAATAATAAGAATATCCTGCAAAAGCAAGAAGAAGACTTGAGCCAATTCTGAGATTTTTAAATTTAAATTTTCCTTGCACTACCTCAAAATTGAAAATATGCAAAAATGATTTTCCACAATTGGCCTCCCCAGGGTGATTTTTTGTGCTTAATCGATTAAAAACAAAATAATAAGAATATCCTGCAAAAGCAAGAAGAAGACTTGAGCCAATTCTGAGATTTTTAAATTTAAATTTTCCTTGCACTACCTCAAAATTGAAAAAATGCAAAAATGATTTTCCACAATTGGCCTCCCCAGGGTGATTTTTTGTGCTTAATCGATTAAAAACAAAATAATAAGAATATCCTGCAAAAGCAAGAAGAAGACTTGAGCCAATTCTGAGATTTTTAAATTTAAATTTTCCTTGCACTACCTCAAAATTGAAAAAATGCAAAAATGATTTTCCACAATTGGCCTCCCCAGGGTGATTTTTTGTGCTTAATCGATTAAAAACAAAATAATAAGAATATCCTGCAAAAGCAAGAAGAAGACTTGAGCCAATTCTGAGATTTTTAAATTTAAATTTTCCTTGCACTACCTCAAAATTGAAAAAATGCAAAAATGATTTTCCACAATTGGCCTCCCCAGGGTGATTTTTTGTGCTTAATCGATTAAAAACAAAATAATAAGAATATCCTGCAAAAGCAAGAAGAAGACTTGAGCCAATTCTGAGATTTTTAAATTTAAATTTTCCTTGCACTACCTCAAAATTGAAAAAATGCAAAAATGATTTTCCACAATTGGCCTCCCCAGGGTGATTTTTTGTGCTTAATCGATTAAAAACAAAATAATAAGAATATCCTGCAAAAGCAAGAAGAAGACTTGAGCCAATTCTGAGATTTTTAAATTTAAATTTTCCTTGCACTACCTCGAAATTGAAAATATGCAAAAATGATTTTCCACAATTGGCCTCCCCAGGGTGATTTTTTGTGCTTAATCGCTTAAAAACAAAATAATAAGAATATCCTGCAAAAGCAAGAAGAAGACTTGAGCCAATTCTGAGATTTTTAAATTTAAATTTTCCTTGCACTACCTCGAAATTGAAAATATGCAAAAATGATTTTCCACAATTGGCCTCCCCAGGGTGATTTTTTGTGCTTAATCGATTAAAAACAAAATAATAAGAATATCCTGCAAAAGCAAGAAGAAGACTTGAGCCAATTCTGAGATTTTTAAATTTAAATTTTCCTTGCACTACCTCAAAATTGAAAAAATGCAAAAATGATTTTCCACAATTGGCCTCCCCAGGGTGATTTTTTGTGCTTAATCGATTAAAAACAAAATAATAAGAATATCCTGCAAAAGCAAGAAGAAGACTTGAGCCAATTCTGAGATTTTTAAATTTAAATTTTCCTTGCACTACCTCAAAATTGAAAAAATGCAAAAATGATTTTCCACAATTGGCCTCCCCAGGGTGATTTTTTGTGCTTAATCGATTAAAAACAAAATAATAAGAATATCCTGCAAAAGCAAGAAGAAGACTTGAGCCAATTCTGAGATTTTTAAATTTAAATTTTCCTTGCACTACCTCAAAATTGAAAAAATGCAAAAATGATTTTCCACAATTGGCCTCCCCAGGGTGATTTTTTGTGCTTAATCGATTAAAAACAAAATAATAAGAATATCCTGCAAAAGCAAGAAGAAGACTTGAGCCAATTCTGAGATTTTTAAATTTAAATTTTCCTTGCACTACCTCAAAATTGAAAAAATGCAAAAATGATTTTCCACAATTGGCCTCCCCAGGGTGATTTTTTGTGCTTAATCGATTAAAAACAAAATAATAAGAATATCCTGCAAAAGCAAGAAGAAGACTTGAGCCAATTCTGAGATTTTTAAATTTAAATTTTCCTTGCACTACCTCAAAATTGAAAAAATGCAAAAATGATTTTCCACAATTGGCCTCCCCAGGGTGATTTTTTGTGCTTAATCGATTAAAAACAAAATAATAAGAATATCCTGCAAAAGCAAGAAGAAGACTTGAGCCAATTCTGAGATTTTTAAATTTCAAGTTTCCTTGCACTACCTCGAAATTGAAAAAATGCAAAAATGATTTTCCACAATTGGCCTCCCCAGGGTGATTTTTTGTGCTTAATCGATTAAAAACAAAATAATAAGAATATCCTGCAAAAGCAAGAAGAAGACTTGAGCCAATTCTGAGATTTTTAAATTTCAAGTTTCCTTGCACTACCTCAAAATTGAAAATATGCAAAAATGATTTTCCACAATTGGCCTCCCCAGGGTGATTTTTTGTGCTTAATCGATTAAAAACAAAATAATAAGAATATCCTGCAAAAGCAAGAAGAAGACTTGAGCCAATTCTGAGATTTTTAAATTTAAATTTTCCTTGCACTACCTCAAAATTGAAAAAATGCAAAAATGATTTTCCACAATTGGCCTCCCCAGGGTGATTTTTTGTGCTTAATCGATTAAAAACAAAATAATAAGAATATCCTGCAAAAGCAAGAAGAAGACTTGAGCCAATTCTGAGATTTTTAAATTTAAATTTTCCTTGCACTACCTCAAAATTGAAAATATGCAAAAATGATTTTCCACAATTGGCCTCCCCAGGGTGATTTTTTGTGCTTAATCGATTAAAAACAAAATAATAAGAATATCCTGCAAAAGCAAGAAGAAGACTTGAGCCAATTCTGAGATTTTTAAATTTAAATTTTCCTTGCACTACCTCAAAATTGAAAAAATGCAAAAATGATTTTCCACAATTGGCCTCCCCAGGGTGATTTTTTGTGCTTAATCGATTAAAAACAAAATAATAAGAATATCCTGCAAAAGCAAGAAGAAGACTTGAGCCAATTCTGAGATTTTTAAATTTAAATTTTCCTTGCACTACCTCAAAATTGAAAAAATGCAAAAATGATTTTCCACAATTGGCCTCCCCAGGGTGATTTTTTGTGCTTAATCGATTAAAAACAAAATAATAAGAATATCCTGCAAAAGCAAGAAGAAGACTTGAGCCAATTCTGAGATTTTTAAATTTAAATTTTCCTTGCACTACCTCAAAATTGAAAAAATGCAAAAATGATTTTCCACAATTGGCCTCCCCAGGGTGATTTTTTGTGCTTAATCGATTAAAAACAAAAAAAAATAAGAATATCCTGCAAAAGCAAGAAGAAGACTTGAGCCAATTCTGAGATTTTTAAATTTAAATTTTCCTTGCACTACCTCAAAATTGAAAAAATGCAAAAATGATTTTCCACAATTGGCCTCCCCAGGGTGATTTTTTGTGCTTAATCGATTAAAAACAAAATAATAAGAATATCCTGCAAAAGCAAGAAGAAGACTTGAGCCAATTCTGAGATTTTTAAATTTAAATTTTCCTTGCACTACCTCGAAATTGAAAATATGCAAAAATGATTTTCCACAATTGGCCTCCCCAGGGTGATTTTTTGTGCTTAATCGCTTAAAAACAAAATAATAAGAATATCCTGCAAAAGCAAGAAGAAGACTTGAGCCAATTCTGAGATTTTTAAATTTCAAGTTTCCTTGCACTACCTCGAAATTGAAAAAATGCAAAAATGATTTTCCACAATTGGCCTCCCCAGGGTGATTTTTTGTGCTTAATCGATTAAAAACAAAATAATAAGAATATCCTGCAAAAGCAAGAAGAAGACTTGAGCCAATTCTGAGATTTTTAAATTTAAATTTTCCTTGCACTACCTCGAAATTGAAAATATGCAAAAATGATTTTCCACAATTGGCCTCCCCAGGGTGATTTTTTGTGCTTAATCGATTAAAAACAAAATAATAAGAATATCCTGCAAAAGCAAGAAGAAGACTTGAGCCAATTCTGAGATTTTTAAATTTAAATTTTCCTTGCACTACCTCAAAATTGAAAAAATGCAAAAATGATTTTCCACAATTGGCCTCCCCAGGGTGATTTTTTGTGCTTAATCGATTAAAAACAAAATAATAAGAATATCCTGCAAAAGCAAGAAGAAGACTTGAGCCAATTCTGAGATTTTTAAATTTAAATTTTCCTTGCACTACCTCAAAATTGAAAAAATGCAAAAATGATTTTCCACAATTGGCCTCCCCAGGGTGATTTTTTGTGCTTAATCGATTAAAAACAAAATAATAAGAATATCCTGCAAAAGCAAGAAGAAGACTTGAGCCAATTCTGAGATTTTTAAATTTAAATTTTCCTTGCACTACCTCAAAATTGAAAAAATGCAAAAATGATTTTCCACAATTGGCCTCCCCAGGGTGATTTTTTGTGCTTAATCGATTAAAAACAAAATAATAAGAATATCCTGCAAAAGCAAGAAGAAGACTTGAGCCAATTCTGAGATTTTTAAATTTAAATTTTCCTTGCACTACCTCAAAATTGAAAAAATGCAAAAATGATTTTCCACAATTGGCCTCCCCAGGGTGATTTTTTGTGCTTAATCGATTAAAAACAAAATAATAAGAATATCCTGCAAAAGCAAGAAGAAGACTTGAGTCAATTCTGAGATTTTTAAATTTCAAGTTTCCTTGCACTACCTCGAAATTGAAAAAATGCAAAAATGATTTTCCACAATTGGCCTCCCCAGGGTGATTTTTTGTGCTTAATCGATTAAAAACAAAATAATAAGAATATCCTGCAAAAGCAAGAAGAAGACTTGAGCCAATTCTGAGATTTTTAAATTTAAATTTTCCTTGCACTACCTCAAAATTGAAAAAATGCAAAAATGATTTTCCACAATTGGCCTCCCCAGGGTGATTTTTTGTGCTTAATCGATTAAAAACAAAATAATAAGAATATCCTGCAAAAGCAAGAAGAAGACTTGAGCCAATTCTGAGATTTTTAAATTTAAATTTCCTTGCACTACCTCAAAATTGAAAATATGCAAAAATGATTTTCCACAATTGGCCTCCCCAGGGTGATTTTTTGTGCTTAATCGATTAAAAACAAAATAATAAGAATATCCTGCAAAAGCAAGAAGAAGACTTGAGCCAATTCTGAGATTTTTAAATTTCAAGTTTCCTTGCACTACCTCAAAATTGAAAAAATGCAAAAATGATTTTCCACAATTGGCCTCCCCAGGGTGATTTTTTGTGCTTAATCGCTTAAAAACAAAATAATAAGAATATCCTGCAAAAGCAAGAAGAAGACTTGAGCCAATTCTGAGATTTTTAAATTTCAAGTTTCCTTGCACTACCTCGAAATTGAAAAAATGCAAAAATGATTTTCCACAATTGGCCTCCCCAGGGTGATTTTTTGTGCTTAATCGATTAAAAACAAAATAATAAGAATATCCTGCAAAAGCAAGAAGAAGACTTGAGCCAATTCTGAGATTTTTAAATTTAAATTTTCCTTGCACTACCTCGAAATTGAAAATATGCAAAAATGATTTTCCACAATTGGCCTCCCCAGGGTGATTTTTTGTGCTTAATCGATTAAAAACAAAATAATAAGAATATCCTGCAAAAGCAAGAAGAAGACTTGAGCCAATTCTGAGATTTTTAAATTTAAATTTTCCTTGCACTACCTCAAAATTGAAAAAATGCAAAAATGATTTTCCACAATTGGCCTCCCCAGGGTGATTTTTTGTGCTTAATCGATTAAAAACAAAATAATAAGAATATCCTGCAAAAGCAAGAAGAAGACTTGAGCCAATTCTGAGATTTTTAAATTTAAATTTTCCTTGCACTACCTCAAAATTGAAAAAATGCAAAAATGATTTTCCACAATTGGCCTCCCCAGGGTGATTTTTTGTGCTTAATCGATTAAAAACAAAATAATAAGAATATCCTGCAAAAGCAAGAAGAAGACTTGAGCCAATTCTGAGATTTTTAAATTTAAATTTTCCTTGCACTACCTCAAAATTGAAAAAATGCAAAAATGATTTTCCACAATTGGCCTCCCCAGGGTGATTTTTTGTGCTTAATCGATTAAAAACAAAATAATAAGAATATCCTGCAAAAGCAAGAAGAAGACTTGAGCCAATTCTGAGATTTTTAAATTTAAATTTTCCTTGCACTACCTCAAAATTGAAAAAATGCAAAAATGATTTTCCACAATTGGCCTCCCCAGGGTGATTTTTTGTGCTTAATCGATTAAAAACAAAATAATAAGAATATCCTGCAAAAGCAAGAAGAAGACTTGAGCCAATTCTGAGATTTTTAAATTTAAATTTTCCTTGCACTACCTCAAAATTGAAAAAATGCAAAAATGATTTTCCACAATTGGCCTCCCCAGGGTGATTTTTTGTGCTTAATCGATTAAAAACAAAATAATAAGAATATCCTGCAAAAGCAAGAAGAAGACTTGAGCCAATTCTGAGATTTTTAAATTTAAATTTTCCTTGCACTACCTCAAAATTGAAAAAATGCAAAAATGATTTTCCACAATTGGCCTCCCCAGGGTGATTTTTTGTGCTTAATCGATTAAAAACAAAATAATAAGAATATCCTGCAAAAGCAAGAAGAAGACTTGAGCCAATTCTGAGATTTTTAAATTTAAATTTTCCTTGCACTACCTCAAAATTGAAAAAATGCAAAAATGATTTTCCACAATTGGCCTCCCCAGGGTGATTTTTTGTGCTTAATCGATTAAAAACAAAATAATAAGAATATCCTGCAAAAGCAAGAAGAAGACTTGAGCCAATTCTGAGATTTTTAAATTTAAATTTTCCTTGCACTACCTCAAAATTGAAAATATGCAAAAATGATTTTCCACAATTGGCCTCCCCAGGGTGATTTTTTGTGCTTAATCGATTAAAAGCAAAATAATAAGAATATCCTGCAAAAGCAAGAAGAAGACTTGAGCCAATTCTGAGATTTTTAAATTTAAATTTTCCTTGCACTACCTCAAAATTGAAAAAATGCAAAAATGATTTTCCACAATTGGCCTCCCCAGGGTGATTTTTTGTGCTTAATCGATTAAAAACAAAATAATAAGAATATCCTGCAAAAGCAAGAAGAAGACTTGAGCCAATTCTGAGATTTTTAAATTTAAATTTTCCTTGCACTACCTCAAAATTGAAAAAATGCAAAAATGATTTTCCACAATTGGCCTCCCCAGGGTGATTTTTTGTGCTTAATCGATTAAAAACAAAATAATAAGAATATCCTGCAAAAGCAAGAAGAAGACTTGAGCCAATTCTGAGATTTTTAAATTTAAATTTTCCTTGCACTACCTCAAAATTGAAAATATGCAAAAATGATTTTCCACAATTGGCCTCCCCAGGGTGATTTTTTGTGCTTAATCGATTAAAAACAAAATAATAAGAATATCCTGCAAAAGCAAGAAGAAGACTTGAGCCAATTCTGAGATTTTTAAATTTAAATTTTCCTTGCACTACCTCAAAATTGAAAAAATGCAAAAATGATTTTCCACAATTGGCCTCCCCAGGGTGATTTTTTGTGCTTAATCGATTAAAAACAAAATAATAAGAATATCCTGCAAAAGCAAGAAGAAGACTTGAGCCAATTCTGAGATTTTTAAATTTAAATTTTCCTTGCACTACCTCAAAATTGAAAATATGCAAAAATGATTTTCCACAATTGGCCTCCCCAGGGTGATTTTTTGTGCTTAATCGATTAAAAACAAAATAATAAGAATATCCTGCAAAAGCAAGAAGAAGACTTGAGCCAATTCTGAGATTTTTAAATTTAAATTTTCCTTGCACTACCTCAAAATTGAAAAAATGCAAAAATGATTTTCCACAATTGGCCTCCCCAGGGTGATTTTTTGTGCTTAATCGATTAAAAACAAAATAATAAGAATATCCTGCAAAAGCAAGAAGAAGACTTGAGCCAATTCTGAGATTTTTAAATTTAAATTTTCCTTGCACTACCTCAAAATTGAAAAAATGCAAAAATGATTTTCCACAATTGGCCTCCCCAGGGTGATTTTTTGTGCTTAATCGATTAAAAACAAAATAATAAGAATATCCTGCAAAAGCAAGAAGAAGACTTGAGCCAATTCTGAGATTTTTAAATTTAAATTTTCCTTGCACTACCTCAAAATTGAAAAAATGCAAAAATGATTTTCCACAATTGGCCTCCCCAGGGTGATTTTTTGTGCTTAATCGATTAAAAACAAAATAATAAGAATATCCTGCAAAAGCAAGAAGAAGACTTGAGCCAATTCTGAGATTTTTAAATTTAAATTTTCCTTGCACTACCTCAAAATTGAAAAAATGCAAAAATGATTTTCCACAATTGGCCTCCCCAGGGTGATTTTTTGTGCTTAATCGATTAAAAACAAAATAATAAGAATATCCTGCAAAAGCAAGAAGAAGACTTGAGCCAATTCTGAGATTTTTAAATTTAAATTTTCCTTGCACTACCTCAAAATTGAAAAAATGCAAAAATGATTTTCCACAATTGGCCTCCCCAGGGTGATTTTTTGTGCTTAATCGATTAAAAACAAAATAATAAGAATATCCTGCAAAAGCAAGAAGAAGACTTGAGCCAATTCTGAGATTTTTAAATTTAAATTTTCCTTGCACTACCTCAAAATTGAAAAAATGCAAAAATGATTTTCCACAATTGGCCTCCCCAGGGTGATTTTTTGTGCTTAATCGATTAAAAACAAAATAATAAGAATATCCTGCAAAAGCAAGAAGAAGACTTGAGCCAATTCTGAGATTTTTAAATTTAAATTTTCCTTGCACTACCTCAAAATTGAAAAAATGCAAAAATGATTTTCCACAATTGGCCTCCCCAGGGTGATTTTTTGTGCTTAATCGATTAAAAACAAAATAATAAGAATATCCTGCAAAAGCAAGAAGAAGACTTGAGCCAATTCTGAGATTTTTAAATTTAAATTTTCCTTGCACTACCTCAAAATTGAAAATATGCAAAAATGATTTTCCACAATTGGCCTCCCCAGGGTGATTTTTTGTGCTTAATCGATTAAAAACAAAATAATAAGAATATCCTGCAAAAGCAAGAAGAAGACTTGAGTCAATTCTGAGATTTTTAAATTTAAAGTTTCCTTGCACTACCTCGAAATTGAAAAAATGCAAAAACCATTTTCCACAATTGGCCTCCCCAGGGTGATTTTTTGTGCTTAATCGATTAAAAACAAAATAATAAGAATATCCTGCAAAAGCAAGAAGAAGACTTGAGTCAATTCTGAGATTTTTAAATTTAAAGTTTCCTTGCACTACCTCGAAATTGAAAAAATGCAAAAATGATTTTCCACAATTGGCCTCCCCAGGGTGATTTTTTGTGCTTAATCGATTAAAAACAAAATAATAAGAATATCCTGCAAAAGCAAGAAGAAGACTTGAGTCAATTCTGAGATTTTTAAATTTAAAGTTTCCTTGCACTACCTCGAAATTGAAAAAATGCAAAAACCATTTTCCACAATTGGCCTCCCCAGGGTGATTTTTTGTGCTTAATCGATTAAAAACAAAATAATAAGAATATCCTGCAAAAGCAAGAAGAAGACTTGAGCCAATTCTGAGATTTTTAAATTTAAAGTTTCCTTGCACTACCTCGAAATTGAAAAAATGCAAAAATGATTTTCCACAATTGGCCTCCCCAGGGTGATTTTTTGTGCTTAATCGATTAAAAACAAAATAATAAGAATATCCTGCAAAAGCAAGAAGAAGACTTGAGTCAATTCTGAGATTTTTAAATTTAAAGTTTCCTTGCACTACCTCGAAATTGAAAAAATGCAAAAACCATTTTCCACAATTGGCCTCCCCAGGGTGATTTTTTGTGCTTAATCGATTAAAAACAAAATAATAAGAATATCCTGCAAAAGCAAGAAGAAGACTTGAGTCAATTCTGAGATTTTTAAATTTAAATTTTCCTTGCACTACCTCAAAATTGAAAATATGCAAAAATGATTTTCCACAATTGGTCTCCCCAGGGTGATTTTTTGTGCTTAATCGATTACAAACAAAATAATAAGAATATTCTGCAAAAGCAAGAAGAAGACTTGAGCCAATTCTGAGATTTTTAAATTTCAAGTTTCCTTGCACTACCTCGAAATTGAAAAAATGCAAAAACCATTTTCCACAATTGGCCTCCCCAGGGTGATTTTTTGTGCTTAATCGATTACAAACAAAATAATAAGAATATTCTGCAAAAGCAAGAAGAAGACTTGAGCCAATTCTGAGATTTTTAAATTTCAAGTTTCCTTGCACTACCTCGAAATTGAAAAAATGCAAAAACCATTTTCCACAATTGGCCTCCCCAGGGTGATTTTTTGTGCTTAATCGATTAAAACCAAAATAATAAGAATATCCTGCAAAAGCAAGAAGAAGACTTGAGCCAATTCTGAGATTTTTAAATTTCAAGTTTCCTTGCACTACCTCGAAATTGAAAATATGCAAAAATGATTTTCCACAATTGGCCTCCCCAGGGTGATTTTTTGTGCTTAATCGATTAAAAACAAAATAATAAGAATATCCTACAAAAGCAAGAAGAAGACTTGAGCCAATTCTGAGATTTTTAAATTTAAATTTTCCTTGCACTACCTCAAAATTGAAAATATGCAAAAATGATTTTCCACAATTGGTCTCCCCAGGGTGATTTTTGTGCTTAATCGATTAAAAACAAAATAATAAGAATATTCTGCAAAAGCAAGAAGAAGACTTGAGCCAATTCTGAGATTTTTAAATTTCAAGTTTCCTTGCACTACCTCGAAATTGAAAATATGCAAAAATGATTTTCCACAATTGGCCTCCCCAGGGTGATTTTTTGTGCTTAATCGATTAAAAACAAAATAATAAGAATATCCTGCAAAAGCAAGAAGAAGACTTGAGCCAATTCTGAGATTTTTAAATTTCAAGTTTCCTTGCACTACCTCAAAATTGAAAATATGCAAAAATGATTTTCCACAATTGGCCTCCCCAGGGTGATTTTTTGTGCTTAATCGATTAAAAACAAAATAATAAGAATATCCTGCAAAAGCAAGAAGAAGACTTGAGTCAATTCTGAGATTTTTAAATTTAAATTTTCCTTGCACTACCTCAAAATTGAAAATATGCAAAAATGATTTTCCACAATTGGCCTCCCCAGGGTGATTTTTTGTGCTTAATCGATTAAAAACAAAATAATAAGAATATCCTGCAAAAGCAAGAAGAAGACTTGAGCCAATTCTGAGATTTTTAAATTTAAATTTTCCTTGCACTACCTCAAAATTGAAAAAATGCAAAAATGATTTTCCACAATTGGCCTCCCCAGGGTGATTTTTTGTGCTTAACCGATTAAAAACAAAATAATAAGAATATCCTGCAAAAGCAAGAAGAAGACTTGAGCCAATTCTGGGATTTTTAAATTTAAATTTTCCTTGCACTACCTCAAAATTGAAAATATGCAAAAATGATTTTCCACAATTGGCCTCCCCAGGGTGATTTTTTGTGCTTAATCGATTAAAAACAAAATAATAAGAATATCCTGCAAAAGCAAGAAGAAGACTTGAGTCAATTCTGAGATTTTTAAATTTAAATTTTCCTTGCACTACCTCAAAATTGAAAATATGCAAAAATGATTTTCCACAATTGGCCTCCCCAGGGTGATTTTTTGTGCTTAATCGATTAAAAACAAAATAATAAGAATATTATGCAAAAGCAAGAAGAAGACTTGAGCCAATTCTGAGATTTTTAAATTTCAAGTTTCCTTGCACTACCTCGAAATTGAAAAAATGCAAAAACCATTTTCCACAATTGGCCTCCCCAGGGTGATTTTTTGTGCTTAATCGATTACAAACAAAATAATAAGAATATTCTGCAAAAGCAAGAAGAAGACTTGAGCCAATTCTGAGATTTTTAAATTTCAAGTTTCCTTGCACTACCTCGAAATTGAAAAAATGCAAAAACCATTTTCCACAATTGGCCTCCCCAGGGTGATTTTTTGTGCTTAATCGATTAAAACCAAAATAATAAGAATATCCTGCAAAAGCAAGAAGAAGACTTGAGCCAATTCTGAGATTTTTAAATTTAAATTTTCCTTGCACTACCTCAAAATTGAAAATATGCAAAAATGATTTTCCACAATTGGTCTCCCCAGGGTGATTTTTGTGCTTAATCGATTAAAAACAAAATAATAAGAATATCCTGCAAAAGCAAGAAGAAGACTTGAGCCAATTCTGAGATTTTTAAATTTAAAGTTTCCTTGCACTACCTCGAAATTGAAAAAATGCAAAAATGATTTTCCACAATTGGCCTCCCCAGGGTGATTTTTTGTGCTTAATCGATTAAAAACAAAATAATAAGAATATCCTGCAAAAGCAAGAAGAAGACTTGAGTCAATTCTGAGATTTTTAAATTTAAAGTTTCCTTGCACTACCTCGAAATTGAAAAAATGCAAAAACCATTTTCCACAATTGGCCTCCCCAGGGTGATTTTTTGTGCTTAATCGATTAAAAACAAAATAATAAGAATATCCTGCAAAAGCAAGAAGAAGACTTGAGTCAATTCTGAGATTTTTAAATTTAAATTTTCCTTGCACTACCTCAAAATTGAAAATATGCAAAAATGATTTTCCACAATTGGTCTCCCCAGGGTGATTTTTTGTGCTTAATCGATTAAAAACAAAATAATAAGAATATTCTGCAAAAGCAAGAAGAAGACTTGAGCCAATTCTGAGATTTTTAAATTTCAAGTTTCCTTGCACTACCTCGAAATTGAAAAAATGCAAAAACCATTTTCCACAATTGGCCTCCCCAGGGTGATTTTTTGTGCTTAATCGATTACAAACAAAATAATAAGAATATTCTGCAAAAGCAAGAAGAAGACTTGAGCCAATTCTGAGATTTTTAAATTTCAAGTTTCCTTGCACTACCTCGAAATTGAAAAAATGCAAAAACCATTTTCCACAATTGGCCTCCCCAGGGTGATTTTTTGTGCTTAATCGATTAAAACCAAAATAATAAGAATATCCTGCAAAAGCTAGAAGAAGACTTGAGCCAATTCTGAGATTTTTAAATTTCAAGTTTCCTTGCACTACCTCGAAATTGAAAATATGCAAAAATGATTTTCCACAATTGGCCTCCCCAGGGTGATTTTTTGTGCTTAATCGATTAAAAACAAAATAATAAGAATATCCTACAAAAGCAAGAAGAAGACTTGAGCCAATTCTGAGATTTTTAAATTTAAATTTTCCTTGCACTACCTCAAAATTGAAAATATGCAAAAATGATTTTCCACAATTGGTCTCCCCAGGGTGATTTTTGTGCTTAATCGATTAAAAACAAAATAATAAGAATATTCTGCAAAAGCAAGAAGAAGACTTGAGCCAATTCTGAGATTTTTAAATTTCAAGTTTCCTTGCACTACCTCGAAATTGAAAATATGCAAAAATGATTTTCCACAATTGGCCTCCCCAGGGTGATTTTTTGTGCTTAATCGATTAAAAACAAAATAATAAGAATATCCTGCAAAAGCAAGAAGAAGACTTGAGCCAATTCTGAGATTTTTAAATTTCAAGTTTCCTTGCACTACCTCAAAATTGAAAATATGCAAAAATGATTTTCCACAATTGGCCTCCCCAGGGTGATTTTTTGTGCTTAATCGATTAAAAACAAAATAATAAGAATATCCTGCAAAAGCAAGAAGAAGACTTGAGTCAATTCTGAGATTTTTAAATTTAAATTTTCCTTGCACTACCTCAAAATTGAAAATATGCAAAAATGATTTTCCACAATTGGCCTCCCCAGGGTGATTTTTTGTGCTTAATCGATTAAAAACAAAATAATAAGAATATCCTGCAAAAGCAAGAAGAAGACTTGAGTCAATTCTGAGATTTTTAAATTTAAATTTTCCTTGCACTACCTCAAAATTGAAAATATGCAAAAATGATTTTCCACAATTGGCCTCCCCAGGGTGATTTTTTGTGCTTAATCGATTAAAAACAAAATAATAAGAATATCCTGCAAAAGCAAGAAGAAGACTTGAGCCAATTCTGAGATTTTTAAATTTCAAGTTTCCTTGCACTACCTCAAAATTGAAAATATGCAAAAATGATTTTCCACAATTGGCCTCCCCAGGGTGATTTTTTGTGCTTAATCGATTAAAAACAAAATAATAAGAATATCCTGCAAAAGCAAGAAGAAGACTTGAGTCAATTCTGAGATTTTTAAATTTAAATTTTCCTTGCACTACCTCAAAATTGAAAATATGCAAAAATGATTTTCCACAATTGGCCTCCCCAGGGTGATTTTTTGTGCTTAATCGATTAAAAACAAAATAATAAGAATATCCTGCAAAAGCAAGAAGAAGACTTGAGCCAATTCTGAGATTTTTAAATTTAAATTTTCCTTGCACTACCTCAAAATTGAAAAAATGCAAAAATGATTTTCCACAATTGGCCTCCCCAGGGTGATTTTTTGTGCTTAACCGATTAAAAACAAAATAATAAGAATATCCTGCAAAAGCAAGAAGAAGACTTGAGCCAATTCTGGGATTTTTAAATTTAAATTTTCCTTGCACTACCTCAAAATTGAAAATATGCAAAAATGATTTTCCACAATTGGCCTCCCCAGGGTGATTTTTTGTGCTTAATCGATTAAAAACAAAATAATAAGAATATCCTGCAAAAGCAAGAAGAAGACTTGAGTCAATTCTGAGATTTTTAAATTTAAATTTTCCTTGCACTACCTCAAAATTGAAAATATGCAAAAATGATTTTCCACAATTGGCCTCCCCAGGGTGATTTTTTGTGCTTAATCGATTAAAAACAAAATAATAAGAATATTATGCAAAAGCAAGAAGAAGACTTGAGCCAATTCTGAGATTTTTAAATTTCAAGTTTCCTTGCACTACCTCGAAATTGAAAAAATGCAAAAACCATTTTCCACAATTGGCCTCCCCAGGGTGATTTTTTGTGCTTAATCGATTACAAACAAAATAATAAGAATATTCTGCAAAAGCAAGAAGAAGACTTGAGCCAATTCTGAGATTTTTAAATTTCAAGTTTCCTTGCACTACCTCGAAATTGAAAAAATGCAAAAACCATTTTCCACAATTGGCCTCCCCAGGGTGATTTTTTGTGCTTAATCGATTAAAACCAAAATAATAAGAATATCCTGCAAAAGCAAGAAGAAGACTTGAGCCAATTCTGAGATTTTTAAATTTCAAGTTTCCTTGCACTACCTCGAAATTGAAAATATGCAAAAATGATTTTCCACAATTGGCCTCCCCAGGGTGATTTTTTGTGCTTAATCGATTAAAAACAAAATAATAAGAATATCCTACAAAAGCAAGAAGAAGACTTGAGCCAATTCTGAGATTTTTAAATTTAAATTTTCCTTGCACTACCTCGAAATTGAAAATATGCAAAAATGATTTTCCACAATTGGCCTCCCCAGGGTGATTTTTTGTGCTTAATCGATTAAAAACAAAATAATAAGAATATCCTGCAAAAGCAAGAAGAAGACTTGAGCCAATTCTGAGATTTTTAAATTTCAAGTTTCCTTGCACTACCTCAAAATTGAAAATATGCAAAAATGATTTTCCACAATTGGCCTCCCCAGGGTGATTTTTTGTGCTTAATCGATTAAAAACAAAATAATAAGAATATCCTGCAAAAGCAAGAAGAAGACTTGAGTCAATTCTGAGATTTTTAAATTTAAATTTTCCTTGCACTACCTCAAAATTGAAAATATGCAAAAATGATTTTCCACAATTGGCCTCCCCAGGGTGATTTTTTGTGCTTAATCGATTAAAAACAAAATAATAAGAATATCCTGCAAAAGCAAGAAGAAGACTTGAGCCAATTCTGAGATTTTTAAATTTAAATTTTCCTTGCACTACCTCAAAATTGAAAAAATGCAAAAATGATTTTCCACAATTGGCCTCCCCAGGGTGATTTTTTGTGCTTAATCGATTAAAAACAAAATAATAAGAATATCCTGCAAAAGCAAGAAGAAGACTTGAGCCAATTCTGAGATTTTTAAATTTAAATTTTCCTTGCACTATACCTCAAAATTGAAAATATGCAAAAATGATTTTCCACAATTGGCCTCCCCAGGGTGATTTTTTGTGCTTAATCGATTAAAAACAAAATAATAAGAATATCCTGCAAAAGCAAGAAGAAGACTTGAGCCAATTCTGAGATTTTTAAATTTAAATTTTCCTTGCACTACCTCAAAATTGAAAAAATGCAAAAATGATTTTCCACAATTGGCCTCCCCAGGGTGATTTTTTGTGCTTAATCGATTAAAAACAAAATAATAAGAATATCCTGCAAAAGCAAGAAGAAGACTTGAGCCAATTCTGAGATTTTTAAATTTAAATTTTCCTTGCACTACCTCAAAATTGAAAAAATGCAAAAATGATTTTCCACAATTGGCCTCCCCAGGGTGATTTTTTGTGCTTAATCGATTAAAAACAAAATAATAAGAATATCCTGCAAAAGCAAGAAGAAGACTTGAGTCAATTCTGAGATTTTTAAATTTAAATTTTCCTTGCACTACCTCAAAATTGAAAATATGCAAAAATGATTTTCCACAATTGGCCTCCCCAGGGTGATTTTTTGTGCTTAATCGATTAAAAACAAAATAATAAGAATATCCTGCAAAAGCAAGAAGAAGACTTGAGCCAATTCTGAGATTTTTAAATTTAAATTTTCCTTGCACTACCTCAAAATTGAAAAAATGCAAAAATGATTTTCCACAATTGGCCTCCCCAGGGTGATTTTTTGTGCTTAACCGATTAAAAACAAAATAATAAGAATATCCTGCAAAAGCAAGAAGAAGACTTGAGCCAATTCTGGGATTTTTAAATTTCAAGTTTCCTTGCACTACCTCGAAATTGAAAAAATGCAAAAACCATTTTCCACAATTGGCCTCCCCAGGGTGATTTTTTGTGCTTAATCGATTAAAAACAAAATAATAAGAATATCCTGCAAAAGCAAGAAGAAGACTTGAGCCAATTCTGGGATTTTTAAATTTCAAGTTTCCTTGCACTACCTCGAAATTGAAAAAATGCAAAAATGATTTTCCACAATTGGCCTCCCCAGGGTGATTTTTTGTGCTTAATCGATTAAAAACAAAATAATAAGAATATCCTGCAAAAGCAAGAAGAAGACTTGAGCCAATTCTGAGATTTTTAAATTTCAAGTTTCCTTGCACTACCTCGAAATTGAAAAAATGCAAAAACCATTTTCCACAATTGGCCTCCCCAGGGTGATTTTTTGTGCTTAATCGATTAAAAACAAAATAATAAGAATATCCTGCAAAAGCAAGAAGAAGACTTGAGTCAATTCTGAGATTTTTAAATTTAAAGTTTCCTTGCACTACCTCAAAATTGAAAATATGCAAAAATGATTTTCCACAATTGGCCTCCCCAGGGTGATTTTTTGTGCTTAATCGATTAAAAACAAAATAATAAGAATATCCTGCAAAAGCAAGAAGAAGACTTGAGCCAATTCTGAGATTTTTAAATTTAAATTTTCCTTGCACTACCTCAAAATTGAAAATATGCAAAAATGATTTTCCACAATTGGCCTCCCCAGGGTGATTTTTTGTGCTTAATCGATTAAAAACAAAATAATAAGAATATCCTGCAAAAGCAAGAAGAAGACTTGAGTCAATTCTGAGATTTTTAAATTTAAATTTTCCTTGCACTACCTCAAAATTGAAAATATGCAAAAATGATTTTCCACAATTGGCCTCCCCAGGGTGATTTTTTGTGCTTAATCGATTAAAAACAAAATAATAAGAATATCCTGCAAAAGCAAGAAGAAGACTTGAGCCAATTCTGAGATTTTTAAATTTAAATTTTCCTTGCACTACCTCAAAATTGAAAAAATGCAAAAATGATTTTCCACAATTGGCCTCCCCAGGGTGATTTTTTGTGCTTAATCGATTAAAAACAAAATAATAAGAATATCCTGCAAAAGCAAGAAGAAGACTTGAGCCAATTCTGAGATTTTTAAATTTAAATTTTCCTTGCACTACCTCAAAATTGAAAATATGCAAAAATGATTTTCCACAATTGGCCTCCCCAGGGTGATTTTTTGTGCTTAATCGATTAAAAACAAAATAATAAGAATATCCTGCAAAAGCAAGAAGAAGACTTGAGTCAATTCTGAGATTTTTAAATTTAAATTTTCCTTGCACTACCTCAAAATTGAAAATATGCAAAAATGATTTTCCACAATTGGCCTCCCCAGGGTGATTTTTTGTGCTTAATCGATTAAAAACAAAATAATAAGAATATCCTGCAAAAGCAAGAAGAAGACTTGAGCCAATTCTGAGATTTTTAAATTTAAATTTTCCTTGCACTACCTCAAAATTGAAAAAATGCAAAAATGATTTTCCACAATTGGCCTCCCCAGGGTGATTTTTTGTGCTTAATCGATTAAAAACAAAATAATAAGAATATCCTGCAAAAGCAAGAAGAAGACTTGAGTCAATTCTGAGATTTTTAAATTTAAATTTTCCTTGCACTACCTCAAAATTGAAAATATGCAAAAATGATTTTCCACAATTGGCCTCCCCAGGGTGATTTTTTGTGCTTAATCGATTAAAAACAAAATAATAAGAATATCCTGCAAAAGCAAGAAGAAGACTTGAGTCAATTCTGAGATTTTTAAATTTAAATTTTCCTTGCACTACCTCAAAATTGAAAATATGCAAAAATGATTTTCCACAATTGGCCTCCCCAGGGTGATTTTTTGTGCTTAATCGATTAAAAACAAAATAATAAGAATATCCTGCAAAAGCAAGAAGAAGACTTGAGCCAATTCTGAGATTTTTAAATTTAAATTTTCCTTGCACTACCTCAAAATTGAAAAAATGCAAAAATGATTTTCCACAATTGGCCTCCCCAGGGTGATTTTTTGTGCTTAATCGATTAAAAACAAAATAATAAGAATATCCTGCAAAAGCAAGAAGAAGACTTGAGTCAATTCTGAGATTTTTAAATTTAAATTTTCCTTGCACTACCTCAAAATTGAAAATATGCAAAAATGATTTTCCACAATTGGCCTCCCCAGGGTGATTTTTTGTGCTTAATCGATTAAAAACAAAATAATAAGAATATCCTGCAAAAGCAAGAAGAAGACTTGAGCCAATTCTGAGATTTTTAAATTTCAAGTTTCCTTGCACTACCTCAAAATTGAAAATATGCAAAAATGATTTTCCACAATTGGCCTCCCCAGGGTGATTTTTTGTGCTTAATCGATTAAAAACAAAATAATAAGAATATCCTGCAAAAGCAAGAAGAAGACTTGAGCCAATTCTGAGATTTTTAAATTTAAATTTTCCTTGCACTACCTCAAAATTGAAAATATGCAAAAATGATTTTCCACAATTGGCCTCCCCAGGGTGATTTTTTGTGCTTAATCGATTAAAAACAAAATAATAAGAATATCCTGCAAAAGCAAGAAGAAGACTTGAGCCAATTCTGAGATTTTTAAATTTAAATTTTCCTTGCACTACCTCAAAATTGAAAATATGCAAAAATGATTTTCCACAATTGGCCTCCCCAGGGTGATTTTTTGTGCTTAATCGATTAAAAACAAAATAATAAGAATATCCTGCAAAAGCAAGAAGAAGACTTGAGTCAATTCTGAGATTTTTAAATTTAAATTTTCCTTGCACTACCTCAAAATTGAAAATATGCAAAAATGATTTTCCACAATTGGCCTCCCCAGGGTGATTTTTTGTGCTTAATCGATTAAAAACAAAATAATAAGAATATCCTGCAAAAGCAAGAAGAAGACTTGAGCCAATTCTGAGATTTTTAAATTTAAATTTTCCTTGCACTACCTCAAAATTGAAAAAATGCAAAAATGATTTTCCACAATTGGCCTCCCCAGGGTGATTTTTTGTGCTTAATCGATTAAAAACAAAATAATAAGAATATCCTGCAAAAGCAAGAAGAAGACTTGAGTCAATTCTGAGATTTTTAAATTTCAAGTTTCCTTCCACTACCTCGAAATTGAAAAAATGCAAAAATGATTTTCCACAATTGGCCTCCCCAGGGTGATTTTTTGTGCTTAATCGATTAAAAACAAAATAATAAGAATATCCTGCAAAAGCAAGAAGAAGACTTGAGCCAATTCTGAGATTTTTAAATTTAAATTTTCCTTGCACTACCTCAAAATTGAAAATATGCAAAAATGATTTTCCACAATTGGCCTCCCCAGGGTGATTTTTTGTGCTTAATCGATTAAAAACAAAATAATAAGAATATCCTGCAAAAGCAAGAAGAAGACTTGAGTCAATTCTGAGATTTTTAAATTTAAATTTTCCTTGCACTACCTCAAAATTGAAAATATGCAAAAATGATTTTCCACAATTGGCCTCCCCAGGGTGATTTTTTGTGCTTAATCGATTAAAAACAAAATAATAAGAATATCCTGCAAAAGCAAGAAGAAGACTTGAGCCAATTCTGAGATTTTTAAATTTAAATTTTCCTTGCACTACCTCAAAATTGAAAAAATGCAAAAATGATTTTCCACAATTGGCCTCCCCAGGGTGATTTTTTGTGCTTAATCGATTAAAAACAAAATAATAAGAATATCCTGCAAAAGCAAGAAGAAGACTTGAGTCAATTCTGAGATTTTTAAATTTAAATTTTCCTTGCACTACCTCAAAATTGAAAATATGCAAAAATGATTTTCCACAATTGGCCTCCCCAGGGTGATTTTTTGTGCTTAATCGATTAAAAACAAAATAATAAGAATATCCTGCAAAAGCAAGAAGAAGACTTGAGTCAATTCTGAGATTTTTAAATTTAAATTTTCCTTGCACTACCTCAAAATTGAAAAAATGCAAAAATGATTTTCCACAATTGGCCTCCCCAGGGTGATTTTTTGTGCTTAATCGATTAAAAACAAAATAATAAGAATATCCTGCAAAAGCAAGAAGAAGACTTGAGTCAATTCTGAGATTTTTAAATTTAAAGTTTCCTTGCACTACCTCGAAATTGAAAAAATGCAAAAACCATTTTCCACAATTGGCCTCCCCAGGGTGATTTTTTGTGCTTAATCGATTAAAAACAAAATAATAAGAATATCCTGCAAAAGCAAGAAGAAGACTTGAGTCAATTCTGAGATTTTTAAATTTAAAGTTTCCTTGCACTACCTCGAAATTGAAAAAATGCAAAAACCATTTTCCACAATTGGCCTCCCCAGGGTGATTTTTTGTGCTTAATCGATTAAAAACAAAATAATAAGAATATCCTGCAAAAGCAAGAAGAAGACTTGAGTCAATTCTGAGATTTTTAAATTTAAAGTTTCCTTGCACTACCTCGAAATTGAAAAAATGCAAAAACCATTTTCCACAATTGGCCTCCCCAGGGTGATTTTTTGTGCTTAATCGATTAAAAACAAAATAATAAGAATATCCTGCAAAAGCAAGAAGAAGACTTGAGTCAATTCTGAGATTTTTAAATTTAAAGTTTCCTTGCACTACCTCGAAATTGAAAAAATGCAAAAATGATTTTCCACAATTGGCCTCCCCAGGGTGATTTTTTGTGCTTAATCGATTAAAAACAAAATAATAAGAATATCCTGCAAAAGCAAGAAGAAGACTTGAGTCAATTCTGAGATTTTTAAATTTAAAGTTTCCTTGCACTACCTCGAAATTGAAAAAATGCAAAAACCATTTTCCACAATTGGCCTCCCCAGGGTGATTTTTTGTGCTTAATCGATTAAAAACAAAATAATAAGAATATCCTGCAAAAGCAAGAAGAAGACTTGAGCCAATTCTGAGATTTTTAAATTTAAAGTTTCCTTGCACTACCTCGAAATTGAAAAAATGCAAAAATGATTTTCCACAATTGGCCTCCCCAGGGTGATTTTTTGTGCTTAATCGATTAAAAACAAAATAATAAGAATATCCTGCTGTGGCGGATCCAATGCGTCGCTTCAAAGGCGTTTATCTTATTATAACTAATACGTCGCTTCAAAGACGTATATCTCCTACTTTGTTGTTTCGTGTTATTAACGAAACGGTCGAAGTGACCCTTTTACTGACAACTGATAAAAAAAGCAGTCGGTGAGAAAAACAATAATTAAAATGTTGCGATCAAAATTTGATATTAAAATAATTTAAATAATTTAAATAAAATATAAATAAAATCAAATAATTAATTTCTCAATAAATAACTAAATAAAAAAAATAAATATCTTTAACTATAATATTAATAGGTCAGAAACTTATTAACTGACCTATAACTGGTGACCCCGACATTCTTCAACGCAACCTACCGACATTCTTCAACGCAACCTACCGACATTCTTCAACGCAACCTACCCAACATTCTTCAACGCACTCTAGCACCTGATTCAGCAACTCTACTAAACCCTTAAAAAGGATTCAAATTCTCAAGAATCAACGACACTTTCATCATCAGCCATCTTCTGTTGGAAACCCCAAGTTAATCCACCATCACGAACCAGATATTACTTAATTATGAAAAATCAACGATATAGCACAGCCAAAAATCAACTTGAAGAAAAGTCTATCATTAACATCAACTAACTTTAACTTACAACTATCAAAACGAAATTATCAACCATCTAATTACATCCACCATCCAGGTTCTTCTCACTCCATTATTATCGTTATCGAGCGATAACTGGGGGGGAAGTGATGTGGCGGATCCAATGCGTCGCTTCAAAGGCGTTTATCTTATTATAACTAATACGTCGCTTCAAAGACGTATATCTCCTACTTTGTTGTTTCGTGTTATTAACGAAACGGTCGAAGTGACCCTTTTACTGACAACTGATAAAAAAAGCAGTCGGTGAGAAAAACAATAATTAAAATGTTGCGATCAAAATTTGATATTAAAATAATTTAAATAATTTAAATAAAATATAAATAAAATCAAATAATTAATTTCTCAATAAATAACTAAATAAAAAAAATAAATATCTTTAACTATAATATTAATAGGTCAGAAACTTATTAACTGACCTATACTGCAAAAGCAAGAAGAAGACTTGAGTCAATTCTGAGATTTTTAAATTTAAAGTTTCCTTGCACTACCTCGAAATTGAAAAAATGCAAAAACCATTTTCCACAATTGGCCTCCCCAGGGTGATTTTTTGTGCTTAATCGATTAAAAACAAAATAATAAGAATATCCTGCAAAAGCAAGAAGAAGACTTGAGTCAATTCTGAGATTTTTAAATTTAAATTTTCCTTGCACTACCTCAAAATTGAAAATATGCAAAAATGATTTTCCACAATTGGTCTCCCCAGGGTGATTTTTTGTGCTTAATCGATTAAAAACAAAATAATAAGAATATTCTGCAAAAGCAAGAAGAAGACTTGAGCCAATTCTGAGATTTTTAAATTTCAAGTTTCCTTGCACTACCTCGAAATTGAAAAAATGCAAAAACCATTTTCCACAATTGGCCTCCCCAGGGTGATTTTTTGTGCTTAATCGATTACAAACAAAATAATAAGAATATTCTGCAAAAGCAAGAAGAAGACTTGAGCCAATTCTGAGATTTTTAAATTTCAAGTTTCCTTGCACTACCTCGAAATTGAAAAAATGCAAAAACCATTTTCCACAATTGGCCTCCCCAGGGTGATTTTTTGTGCTTAATCGATTAAAACCAAAATAATAAGAATATCCTGCAAAAGCAAGAAGAAGACTTGAGCCAATTCTGAGATTTTTAAATTTCAAGTTTCCTTGCACTACCTCGAAATTGAAAATATGCAAAAATGATTTTCCACAATTGGCCTCCCCAGGGTGATTTTTTGTGCTTAATCGATTAAAAACAAAATAATAAGAATATCCTACAAAAGCAAGAAGAAGACTTGAGCCAATTCTGAGATTTTTAAATTTAAATTTTCCTTGCACTACCTCAAAATTGAAAATATGCAAAAATGATTTTCCACAATTGGTCTCCCCAGGGTGATTTTTGTGCTTAATCGATTAAAAACAAAATAATAAGAATATTCTGCAAAAGCAAGAAGAAGACTTGAGCCAATTCTGAGATTTTTAAATTTCAAGTTTCCTTGCACTACCTCGAAATTGAAAATATGCAAAAATGATTTTCCACAATTGGCCTCCCCAGGGTGATTTTTTGTGCTTAATCGATTAAAAACAAAATAATAAGAATATCCTGCAAAAGCAAGAAGAAGACTTGAGCCAATTCTGAGATTTTTAAATTTCAAGTTTCCTTGCACTACCTCGAAATTGAAAAAATGCAAAAACCATTTTCCACAATTGGCCTCCCCAGGGTGATTTTTTGTGCTTAATCGATTACAAACAAAATAATAAGAATATTCTGCAAAAGCAAGAAGAAGACTTGAGCCAATTCTGAGATTTTTAAATTTCAAGTTTCCTTGCACTACCTCGAAATTGAAAAAATGCAAAAACCATTTTCCACAATTGGCCTCCCCAGGGTGATTTTTTGTGCTTAATCGATTAAAACCAAAATAATAAGAATATCCTGCAAAAGCAAGAAGAAGACTTGAGCCAATTCTGAGATTTTTAAATTTCAAGTTTCCTTGCACTACCTCGAAATTGAAAATATGCAAAAATGATTTTCCACAATTGGCCTCCCCAGGGTGATTTTTTGTGCTTAATCGATTAAAAACAAAATAATAAGAATATCCTACAAAAGCAAGAAGAAGACTTGAGCCAATTCTGAGATTTTTAAATTTAAATTTTCCTTGCACTACCTCAAAATTGAAAATATGCAAAAATGATTTTCCACAATTGGTCTCCCCAGGGTGATTTTTGTGCTTAATCGATTAAAAACAAAATAATAAGAATATTCTGCAAAAGCAAGAAGAAGACTTGAGCCAATTCTGAGATTTTTAAATTTCAAGTTTCCTTGCACTACCTCGAAATTGAAAATATGCAAAAATGATTTTCCACAATTGGCCTCCCCAGGGTGATTTTTTGTGCTTAATCGATTAAAAACAAAATAATAAGAATATCCTGCAAAAGCAAGAAGAAGACTTGAGCCAATTCTGAGATTTTTAAATTTCAAGTTTCCTTGCACTACCTCAAAATTGAAAATATGCAAAAATGATTTTCCACAATTGGCCTCCCCAGGGTGATTTTTTGTGCTTAATCGATTAAAAACAAAATAATAAGAATATCCTGCAAAAGCAAGAAGAAGACTTGAGTCAATTCTGAGATTTTTAAATTTAAATTTTCCTTGCACTACCTCAAAATTGAAAATATGCAAAAATGATTTTCCACAATTGGCCTCCCCAGGGTGATTTTTTGTGCTTAATCGATTAAAAACAAAATAATAAGAATATCCTGCAAAAGCAAGAAGAAGACTTGAGCCAATTCTGAGATTTTTAAATTTAAATTTTCCTTGCACTACCTCAAAATTGAAAAAATGCAAAAATGATTTTCCACAATTGGCCTCCCCAGGGTGATTTTTTGTGCTTAATCGATTAAAAACAAAATAATAAGAATATCCTGCAAAAGCAAGAAGAAGACTTGAGCCAATTCTGAGATTTTTAAATTTAAATTTTCCTTGCACTACCTCAAAATTGAAAATATGCAAAAATGATTTTCCACAATTGGCCTCCCCAGGGTGATTTTTTGTGCTTAATCGATTAAAAACAAAATAATAAGAATATCCTGCAAAAGCAAGAAGAAGACTTGAGTCAATTCTGAGATTTTTAAATTTAAATTTTCCTTGCACTACCTCAAAATTGAAAATATGCAAAAATGATTTTCCACAATTGGCCTCCCCAGGGTGATTTTTTGTGCTTAATCGATTAAAAACAAAATAATAAGAATATTCTGCAAAAGCAAGAAGAAGACTTGAGCCAATTCTGAGATTTTTAAATTTAAATTTTCCTTGCACTACCTCAAAATTGAAAAAATGCAAAAATGATTTTCCACAATTGGCCTCCCCAGGGTGATTTTTTGTGCTTAATCGATTAAAAACAAAATAATAAGAATATCCTGCAAAAGCAAGAAGAAGACTTGAGTCAATTCTGAGATTTTTAAATTTAAATTTTCCTTGCACTACCTCAAAATTGAAAATATGCAAAAATGATTTTCCACAATTGGCCTCCCCAGGGTGATTTTTTGTGCTTAATCGATTAAAAACAAAATAATAAGAATATCCTGCAAAAGCAAGAAGAAGACTTGAGCCAATTCTGAGATTTTTAAATTTAAATTTTCCTTGCACTACCTCAAAATTGAAAAAATGCAAAAATGATTTTCCACAATTGGCCTCCCCAGGGTGATTTTTTGTGCTTAACCGATTAAAAACAAAATAATAAGAATATCCTGCAAAAGCAAGAAGAAGACTTGAGCCAATTCTGGGATTTTTAAATTTCAAGTTTCCTTGCACTACCTCGAAATTGAAAAAATGCAAAAACCATTTTCCACAATTGGCCTCCCCAGGGTGATTTTTTGTGCTTAATCGATTAAAAACAAAATAATAAGAATATCCTGCAAAAGCAAGAAGAAGACTTGAGCCAATTCTGAGATTTTTAAATTTAAATTTTCCTTGCACTACCTCAAAATTGAAAAAATGCAAAAATGATTTTCCACAATTGGCCTCCCCAGGGTGATTTTTTGTGCTTAATCGATTAAAAACAAAATAATAAGAATATCCTGCAAAAGCAAGAAGAAGACTTGAGCCAATTCTGAGATTTTTAAATTTAAATTTTCCTTGCACTACCTCAAAATTGAAAAAATGCAAAAATGATTTTCCACAATTGGCCTCCCCAGGGTGATTTTTTGTGCTTAATCGATTAAAAACAAAATAATAAGAATATCCTGCAAAAGCAAGAAGAAGACTTGAGCCAATTCTGAGATTTTTAAATTTAAATTTTCCTTGCACTACCTCAAAATTGAAAAAATGCAAAAATGATTTTCCACAATTGGCCTCCCCAGGGTGATTTTTTGTGCTTAACCGATTAAAAACAAAATAATAAGAATATCCTGCAAAAGCAAGAAGAAGACTTGAGCCAATTCTGAGATTTTTAAATTTCAAGTTTCCTTGCACTACCTCGAAATTGAAAAAATGCAAAAATGATTTTCCACAATTGGCCTCCCCAGGGTGATTTTTTGTGCTTAATCGATTAAAAACAAAATAATAAGAATATCCTGCAAAAGCAAGAAGAAGACTTGAGCCAATTCTGAGATTTTTAAATTTAAATTTTCCTTGCACTACCTCAAAATTGAAAATATGCAAAAATTATTTTCCACAATTGGCCTCCCCAGGGTGATTTTTTGTGCTTAATCGATTAAAAACAAAATAATAAGAATATCCTGCAAAAGCAAGAAGAAGACTTGAGTCAATTCTGAGATTTTTAAATTTAAATTTTCCTTGCACTACCTCAAAATTGAAAATATGCAAAAATGATTTTCCACAATTGGCCTCCCCAGGGTGATTTTTTGTGCTTAATCGATTAAAAACAAAATAATAAGAATATCCTGCAAAAGCAAGAAGAAGACTTGAGCCAATTCTGAGATTTTTAAATTTAAATTTTCCTTGCACTACCTCAAAATTGAAAAAATGCAAAAATGATTTTCCACAATTGGCCTCCCCAGGGTGATTTTTTGTGCTTAATCGATTAAAAACAAAATAATAAGAATATCCTGCAAAAGCAAGAAGAAGACTTGAGCCAATTCTGAGATTTTTAAATTTAAATTTTCCTTGCACTACCTCAAAATTGAAAATATGCAAAAATGATTTTCCACAATTGGCCTCCCCAGGGTGATTTTTTGTGCTTAATCGATTAAAAACAAAATAATAAGAATATCCTGCAAAAGCAAGAAGAAGACTTGAGTCAATTCTGAGATTTTTAAATTTAAATTTTCCTTGCACTACCTCAAAATTGAAAATATGCAAAAATGATTTTCCACAATTGGCCTCCCCAGGGTGATTTTTTGTGCTTAATCGATTAAAAACAAAATAATAAGAATATCCTGCAAAAGCAAGAAGAAGACTTGAGCCAATTCTGAGATTTTTAAATTTAAATTTTCCTTGCACTACCTCAAAATTGAAAAAATGCAAAAATGATTTTCCACAATTGGCCTCCCCAGGGTGATTTTTTGTGCTTAATCGATTAAAAACAAAATAATAAGAATATCCTGCAAAAGCAAGAAGAAGACTTGAGTCAATTCTGAGATTTTTAAATTTAAATTTTCCTTGCACTACCTCAAAATTGAAAATATGCAAAAATGATTTTCCACAATTGGCCTCCCCAGGGTGATTTTTTGTGCTTAATCGATTAAAAACAAAATAATAAGAATATCCTGCAAAAGCAAGAAGAAGACTTGAGTCAATTCTGAGATTTTTAAATTTAAATTTTCCTTGCACTACCTCAAAATTGAAAATATGCAAAAATGATTTTCCACAATTGGCCTCCCCAGGGTGATTTTTTGTGCTTAATCGATTAAAAACAAAATAATAAGAATATCCTGCAAAAGCAAGAAGAAGACTTGAGCCAATTCTGAGATTTTTAAATTTAAATTTTCCTTGCACTACCTCAAAATTGAAAAAATGCAAAAATGATTTTCCACAATTGGCCTCCCCAGGGTGATTTTTTGTGCTTAATCGATTAAAAACAAAATAATAAGAATATCCTGCAAAAGCAAGAAGAAGACTTGAGTCAATTCTGAGATTTTTAAATTTAAATTTTCCTTGCACTACCTCAAAATTGAAAATATGCAAAAATGATTTTCCACAATTGGCCTCCCCAGGGTGATTTTTTGTGCTTAATCGATTAAAAACAAAATAATAAGAATATCCTGCAAAAGCAAGAAGAAGACTTGAGCCAATTCTGAGATTTTTAAATTTCAAGTTTCCTTGCACTACCTCAAAATTGAAAATATGCAAAAATGATTTTCCACAATTGGCCTCCCCAGGGTGATTTTTTGTGCTTAATCGATTAAAAACAAAATAATAAGAATATCCTGCAAAAGCAAGAAGAAGACTTGAGCCAATTCTGAGATTTTTAAATTTAAATTTTCCTTGCACTACCTCAAAATTGAAAATATGCAAAAATGATTTTCCACAATTGGCCTCCCCAGGGTGATTTTTTGTGCTTAATCGATTAAAAACAAAATAATAAGAATATCCTGCAAAAGCAAGAAGAAGACTTGAGCCAATTCTGAGATTTTTAAATTTAAATTTTCCTTGCACTACCTCAAAATTGAAAATATGCAAAAATGATTTTCCACAATTGGCCTCCCCAGGGTGATTTTTTGTGCTTAATCGATTAAAAACAAAATAATAAGAATATCCTGCAAAAGCAAGAAGAAGACTTGAGTCAATTCTGAGATTTTTAAATTTAAATTTTCCTTGCACTACCTCAAAATTGAAAATATGCAAAAATGATTTTCCACAATTGGCCTCCCCAGGGTGATTTTTTGTGCTTAATCGATTAAAAACAAAATAATAAGAATATCCTGCAAAAGCAAGAAGAAGACTTGAGCCAATTCTGAGATTTTTAAATTTAAATTTTCCTTGCACTACCTCAAAATTGAAAAAATGCAAAAATGATTTTCCACAATTGGCCTCCCCAGGGTGATTTTTTGTGCTTAATCGATTAAAAACAAAATAATAAGAATATCCTGCAAAAGCAAGAAGAAGACTTGAGTCAATTCTGAGATTTTTAAATTTCAAGTTTCCTTCCACTACCTCGAAATTGAAAAAATGCAAAAATGATTTTCCACAATTGGCCTCCCCAGGGTGATTTTTTGTGCTTAATCGATTAAAAACAAAATAATAAGAATATCCTGCAAAAGCAAGAAGAAGACTTGAGCCAATTCTGAGATTTTTAAATTTAAATTTTCCTTGCACTACCTCAAAATTGAAAATATGCAAAAATGATTTTCCACAATTGGCCTCCCCAGGGTGATTTTTTGTGCTTAATCGATTAAAAACAAAATAATAAGAATATCCTGCAAAAGCAAGAAGAAGACTTGAGCCAATTCTGAGATTTTTAAATTTAAATTTTCCTTGCACTACCTCAAAATTGAAAAAATGCAAAAATGATTTTCCACAATTGGCCTCCCCAGGGTGATTTTTTGTGCTTAATCGATTAAAAACAAAATAATAAGAATATCCTGCAAAAGCAAGAAGAAGACTTGAGCCAATTCTGAGATTTTTAAATTTAAATTTTCCTTGCACTACCTCAAAATTGAAAATATGCAAAAATGATTTTCCACAATTGGCCTCCCCAGGGTGATTTTTTGTGCTTAATCGATTAAAAACAAAATAATAAGAATATCCTGCAAAAGCAAGAAGAAGACTTGAGCCAATTCTGAGATTTTTAAATTTAAATTTTCCTTGCACTACCTCAAAATTGAAAAAATGCAAAAATGATTTTCCACAATTGGCCTCCCCAGGGTGATTTTTTGTGCTTAATCGATTAAAAACAAAATAATAAGAATATCCTGCAAAAGCAAGAAGAAGACTTGAGCCAATTCTGAGATTTTTAAATTTAAATTTTCCTTGCACTACCTCAAAATTGAAAATATGCAAAAATGATTTTCCACAATTGGCCTCCCCAGGGTGATTTTTTGTGCTTAATCGATTAAAAACAAAATAATAAGAATATCCTGCAAAAGCAAGAAGAAGACTTGAGCCAATTCTGAGATTTTTAAATTTAAATTTTCCTTGCACTACCTCAAAATTGAAAAAATGCAAAAATGATTTTCCACAATTGGCCTCCCCAGGGTGATTTTTTGTGCTTAATCGATTAAAAACAAAATAATAAGAATATCCTGCAAAAGCAAGAAGAAGACTTGAGCCAATTCTGAGATTTTTAAATTTAAATTTTCCTTGCACTACCTCAAAATTGAAAAAATGCAAAAATGATTTTCCACAATTGGCCTCCCCAGGGTGATTTTTTGTGCTTAATCGATTAAAAACAAAATAATAAGAATATCCTGCAAAAGCAAGAAGAAGACTTGAGCCAATTCTGAGATTTTTAAATTTAAATTTTCCTTGCACTACCTCAAAATTGAAAAAATGCAAAAATGATTTTCCACAATTGGCCTCCCCAGGGTGATTTTTTGTGCTTAATCGATTAAAAACAAAATAATAAGAATATCCTGCAAAAGCAAGAAGAAGACTTGAGCCAATTCTGAGATTTTTAAATTTAAATTTTCCTTGCACTACCTCAAAATTGAAAAAATGCAAAAATGATTTTCCACAATTGGCCTCCCCAGGGTGATTTTTTGTGCTTAATCGATTAAAAACAAAATAATAAGAATATCCTGCAAAAGCAAATAGAAGACTTGAGCCAATTCTGAGATTTTTAAATTTAAATTTTCCTTGCACTACCTCAAAATTGAAAAAATGCAAAAATGATTTTCCACAATTGGCCTCCCCAGGGTGATTTTTTGTGCTTAATCGATTAAAAACAAAATAATAAGAATATCCTGCAAAAGCAAGAAGAAGACTTGAGCCAATTCTAAGATTTTTAAATTTAAATTTTCCTTGCACTACCTCAAAATTGAAAATATGCAAAAATGATTTTCCACAATTGGCCTCCCCAGGGTGATTTTTTGTGCTTAATCGATTAAAAACAAAATAATAAGAATATCCTGCAAAAGCAAGAAGAAGACTTGAGCCAATTCTGAGATTTTTAAATTTAAATTTTCCTTGCACTACCTCAAAATTGAAAAAATGCAAAAATGATTTTCCACAATTGGCCTCCCCAGGGTGATTTTTTGTGCTTAATCGATTAAAAACAAAATAATAAGAATATCCTGCAAAAGCAAGAAGAAGACTTGAGCCAATTCTGAGATTTTTAAATTTAAATTTTCCTTGCACTACCTCAAAATTGAAAAAATGCAAAAATGATTTTCCACAATTGGCCTCCCCAGGGTGATTTTTTGTGCTTAATCGATTAAAAACAAAATAATAAGAATATCCTGCAAAAGCAAGAAGAAGACTTGAGCCAATTCTGAGATTTTTAAATTTAAATTTTCCTTGCACTACCTCAAAATTGAAAAAATGCAAAAATGATTTTCCACAATTGGCCTCCCCAGGGTGATTTTTTGTGCTTAATCGATTAAAAACAAAATAATAAGAATATCCTGCAAAAGCAAGAAGAAGACTTGAGTCAATTCTGAGATTTTTAAATTTAAATTTTCCTTGCACTACCTCAAAATTGAAAATATGCAAAAATGATTTTCCACAATTGGCCTCCCCAGGGTGATTTTTTGTGCTTAATCGATTAAAAACAAAATAATAAGAATATCCTGCAAAAGCAAGAAGAAGACTTGAGCCAATTCTGAGATTTTTAAATTTAAATTTTCCTTGCACTACCTCAAAATTGAAAATATGCAAAAATGATTTTCCACAATTGGCCTCCCCAGGGTGATTTTTTGTGCTTAATCGATTAAAAACAAAATAATAAGAATATCCTGCAAAAGCAAGAAGAAGACTTGAGCCAATTCTGAGATTTTTAAATTTAAATTTTCCTTGCACTACCTCAAAATTGAAAATATGCAAAAATGATTTTCCACAATTGGCCTCCCCAGGGTGATTTTTTGTGCTTAATCGATTAAAAACAAAATAATAAGAATATCCTGCAAAAGCAAGAAGAAGACTTGAGCCAATTCTGAGATTTTTAAATTTAAATTTTCCTTGCACTACCTCAAAATTGAAAAAATGCAAAAATGATTTTCCACAATTGGCCTCCCCAGGGTGATTTTTTGTGCTTAATCGATTAAAAACAAAATAATAAGAATATCCTGCAAAAGCAAGAAGAAGACTTGAGCCAATTCTGAGATTTTTAAATTTAAATTTTCCTTGCACTACCTCAAAATTGAAAAAAAGCAAAAATGATTTTCCACAATTGGGCTCCCCAGGGTGATTTTTTGTGCTTAATCGATTAAAAACAAAATAATAAGAATATCCTGAAAAAGCAAGAAGAAGACTTGAGCCAATTCTGAGATTTTTAAATTTAAATTTTCCTTGCACTACCTCAAAATTGAAAATATGCAAAAATGATTTTCCACAATTGGCCTCCCCAGGGTGATTTTTTGTGCTTAATCGATTAAAAACAAAATAATAAGAATATCCTGCAAAAGCAAGAAGAAGACTTGAGCCAATTCTGAGATTTTTAAATTTAAATTTTCCTTGCACTACCTCAAAATTGAAAAAATGCAAAAATGATTTTCCACAATTGGCCTCCCCAGGGTGATTTTTTGTGCTTAATCGATTAAAAACAAAATAATAAGAATATCCTGAAAAAGCAAGAAGAAGACTTGAGCCAATTCTGAGATTTTTAAATTTAAATTTTCCTTGCACTACCTCAAAATTGAAAATATGCAAAAATGATTTTCCACAATTGGCCTCCCCAGGGTGATTTTTTGTGCTTAATCGATTAAAAACAAAATAATAAGAATATCCTGCAAAAGCAAGAAGAAGACTTGAGCCAATTCTGAGATTTTTAAATTTAAATTTTCCTTGCACTACCTCAAAATTGAAAAAATGCAAAAATGATTTTCCACAATTGGCCTCCCCAGGGTGATTTTTTGTGCTTAATCGATTAAAAACAAAATAATAAGAATATCCTGCAAAAGCAAGAAGAAGACTTGAGCCAATTCTGAGATTTTTAAATTTAAATTTTCCTTGCACTACCTCAAAATTGAAAAAATGCAAAAATGATTTTCCACAATTGGCCTCCCCAGGGTGATTTTTTGTGCTTAATCGATTAAAAACAAAATAATAAGAATATCCTGCAAAAGCAAGAAGAAGACTTGAGCCAATTCTGAGATTTTTAAATTTCAAGTTTCCTTGCACTACCTCAAAATTGAAAATATGCAAAAATGATTTTCCACAATTGGCCTCCCCAGGGTGATTTTTTGTGCTTAATCGATTAAAAACAAAATAATAAGAATATCCTGCAAAAGCAAGAAGAAGACTTGAGCCAATTCTGAGATTTTTAAATTTAAATTTTCCTTGCACTACCTCAAAATTGAAAAAATGCAAAAATGATTTTCCACAATTGGCCTCCCCAGGGTGATTTTTTGTGCTTAATCGATTAAAAACAAAATAATAAGAATATCCTGCAAAAGCAAGAAGAAGACTTGAGCCAATTCTGAGATTTTTAAATTTAAATTTTCCTTGCACTACCTCAAAATTGAAAAAATGCAAAAATGATTTTCCACAATTGGCCTCCCCAGGGTGATTTTTTGTGCTTAATCGATTAAAAACAAAATAATAAGAATATCCTGCAAAAGCAAGAAGAAGACTTGAGCCAATTCTGAGATTTTTAAATTTCAAGTTTCCTTGCACTACCTCAAAATTGAAAATATGCAAAAATGATTTTCCACAATTGGCCTCCCCAGGGTGATTTTTTGTGCTTAATCGATTAAAAACAAAATAATAAGAATATCCTGCAAAAGCAAGAAGAAGACTTGAGCCAATTCTGAGATTTTTAAATTTAAATTTTCCTTGCACTACCTCAAAATTGAAAATATGCAAAAATGATTTTCCACAATTGGCCTCCCCAGGGTGATTTTTTGTGCTTAATCGATTAAAAACAAAATAATAAGAATATCCTGCAAAAGCAAGAAGAAGACTTGAGCCAATTCTGAGATTTTTAAATTTAAATTTTCCTTGCACTACCTCAAAATTGAAAAAATGCAAAAATGATTTTCCACAATTGGCCTCCCCAGGGTGATGTTTTGTGCTTAATCGATTAAAAACAAAATAATAAGAATATCCTGCAAAAGCAAGAAGAAGACTTGAGCCAATTCTGAGATTTTTAAATTTAAATTTTCCTTGCACTACCTCAAAATTGAAAATATGCAAAAATGATTTTCCACAATTGGCCTCCCCAGGGTGATTTTTTGTGCTTAATCGATTAAAAACAAAATAATAAGAATATCCTGCAAAAGCAAGAAGAAGACTTGAGTCAATTCTGAGATTTTTAAATTTAAATTTTCCTTGCACTACCTCAAAATTGAAAATATGCAAAAATGATTTTCCACAATTGGCCTCCCCAGGGTGATTTTTTGTGCTTAATCGATTAAAAACAAAATAATAAGAATATCCTGCAAAAGCAAGAAGAAGACTTGAGCCAATTCTGAGATTTTTAAATTTAAATTTTCCTTGCACTACCTCAAAATTGAAAAAATGCAAAAATGATTTTCCACAATTGGCCTCCCCAGGGTGATTTTTTGTGCTTAATCGATTAAAAACAAAATAATAAGAATATCCTGCAAAAGCAAGAAGAAGACTTGAGCCAATTCTGAGATTTTTAAATTTAAATTTTCCTTGCACTACCTCAAAATTGAAAAAATGCAAAAATGATTTTCCACAATTGGCCTCCCCAGGGTGATTTTTTGTGCTTAATCGATTAAAAACAAAATAATAAGAATATCCTGCAAAAGCAAGAAGAAGACTTGAGCCAATTCTGAGATTTTTAAATTTAAATTTTCCTTGCACTACCTCAAAATTGAAAATATGCAAAAATGATTTTCCACAATTGGCCTCCCCAGGGTGATTTTTTGTGCTTAATCGATTAAAAACAAAATAATAAGAATATCCTGCAAAAGCAAGAAGAAGACTTGAGCCAATTTGGAGATTTTTAAATTTAAATTTTCCTTGCACTACCTCAAAATTTAAAATATGCAAAAATGATTTTCCACAATTGGCCTCCCCAGGGTGATTTTTTGTGCTTAATCGATTAAAAACAAAATAATAAGAATATCCTGCAAAAGCAAGAAGAAGACTTGAGCCAATTCTGAGATTTTTAAATTTAAATTTTCCTTGCACTACCTCAAAATTGAAAAAATGCAAAAATGATTTTCCACAATTGGCCTCCCCAGGGTGATTTTTTGTGCTTAATCGATTAAAAACAAAATAATAAGAATATCCTGCAAAAGCAAGAAGAAGATTTGAGCCAATTCTGAGATTTTTAAATTTAAATTTTCCTTGCACTACCTCAAAATTGAAAAAATGCAAAAATGATTTTCCACAATTGGCCTCCCCAGGGTGATTTTTTGTGCTTAATCGATTAAAAACAAAATAATAAGAATATCCTGCAAAAGCAAGAAGAAGACTTGAGCCAATTCTGAGATTTTTAAATTTCAAGTTTCCTTGCACTACCTCAAAATTGAAAATATGCAAAAATGATTTTCCACAATTGGCCTCCCCAGGGTGATTTTTTGTGCTTAATCGATTAAAAACAAAATAATAAGAATATCCTGCAAAAGCAAGAAGAAGACTTGAGCCAATTCTGAGATTTTTAAATTTAAATTTTCCTTGCACTACCTCAAAATTGAAAAAATGCAAAAATGATTTTCCACAATTGGCCTCCCCAGGGTGATTTTTTGTGCTTAATCGATTAAAAACAAAATAATAAGAATATCCTGCAAAAGCAAGAAGAAGACTTGAGCCAATTCTGAGATTTTTAAATTTAAATTTTCCTTGCACTACCTCAAAATTGAAAATATGCAAAAATGATTTTCCACAATTGGCCTCCCCAGGGTGATTTTTTGTGCTTAATCGATTAAAAACAAAATAATAAGAATATCCTGCAAAAGCAAGAAGAAGACTTGAGCCAATTCTGAGATTTTTAAATTTAAATTTTCCTTGCACTACCTCAAAATTGAAAAAATGCAAAAATGATTTTCCACAATTGGCCTCCCCAGGGTGATTTTTTGTGCTTAATCGATTAAAAACAAAATAATAAGAATATCCTGCAAAAGCAAGAAGAAGACTTGAGCCAATTCTGAGATTTTTAAATTTAAATTTTCCTTGCACTACCTCAAAATTGAAAATATGCAAAAATGATTTTCCACAATTGGCCTCCCCAGGGTGATTTTTTGTGCTTAATCGATTAAAAACAAAATAATAAGAATATCCTGCAAAAGCAAGAAGAAGACTTGAGCCAATTCTGAGATTTTTAAATTTAAATTTTCCTTGCACTACCTCAAAATTGAAAAAATGCAAAAATGATTTTCCACAATTGGCCTCCCCAGGGTGATTTTTTGTGCTTAATCGATTAAAAACAAAATAATAAGAATATCCTGCAAAAGCAAGAAGAAGACTTGAGCCAATTCTGAGATTTTTAAATTTAAATTTTCCTTGCACTACCTCAAAATTGAAAAAATGCAAAAATGATTTTCCACAATTGGCCTCCCCAGGGTGATTTTTTGTGCTTAATCGATTAAAAACAAAATAATAAGAATATCCTGCAAAAGCAAGAAGAAGACTTGAGCCAATTCTGAGATTTTTAAATTTAAATTTTCCTTGCACTACCTCAAAATTGAAAAAATGCAAAAATGATTTTCCACAATTGGCCTCCCCAGGGTGATTTTTTGTGCTTAATCGATTAAAAACAAAATAATAAGAATATCCTGCAAAAGCAAGAAGAAGACTTGAGCCAATTCTGAGATTTTTAAATTTAAATTTTCCTTGCACTACCTCAAAATTGAAAAAATGCAAAAATGATTTTCCACAATTGGCCTCCCCAGGGTGATTTTTTGTGCTTAATCGATTAAAAACAAAATAATAAGAATATCCTGCAAAAGCAAGAAGAAGACTTGAGCCAATTCTGAGATTTTTAAATTTAAATTTTCCTTGCACTACCTCAAAATTGAAAATATGCAAAAATGATTTTCCACAATTGGCCTCCCCAGGGTGATTTTTTGTGCTTAATCGATTAAAAACAAAATAATAAGAATATCCTGCAAAAGCAAGAAGAAGACTTGAGCCAATTCTGAGATTTTTAAATTTAAATTTTCCTTGCACTACCTCAAAATTGAAAAAATGCAAAAATGATTTTCCACAATTGGCCTCCCCAGGGTGATTTTTTGTGCTTAATCGATTAAAAACAAAATAATAAGAATATCCTGCAAAAGCAAGAAGAAGACTTGAGCCAATTCTGAGATTTTTAAATTTAAATTTTCCTTGCACTACCTCAAAATTGAAAAAATGCAAAAATGATTTTCCACAATTGGCCTCCCCAGGGTGATTTTTTGTGCTTAATCGATTAAAAACAAAATAATAAGAATATCCTGCAAAAGCAAGAAGAAGACTTGAGCCAATTCTGAGATTTTTAAATTTAAATTTTCCTTGCACTACCTCAAAATTGAAAAAATGCAAAAATGATTTTCCACAATTGGCCTCCCCAGGGTGATTTTTTGTGCTTAATCGATTAAAAACAAAATAATAAGAATATCCTGCAAAAGCAAGAAGAAGACTTGAGTCAATTCTGAGATTTTTAAATTTAAATTTTCCTTGCACTACCTCGAAATTGAAAATATGCAAAAATGATTTTCCACAATTGGCCTCCCCAGGGTGATTTTTTGTGCTTAATCGATTAAAAACAAAATAATAAGAATATCCTGCAAAAGCAAGAAGAAGACTTGAGCCAATTCTGAGATTTTTAAATTTAAATTTTCCTTGCACTACCTCAAAATTGAAAATATGCAAAAATGATTTTCCACAATTGGCCTCCCCAGGGTGATTTTTTGTGCTTAATCGATTAAAAACAAAATAATAAGAATATCCTGCAAAAGCAAGAAGAAGACTTGAGCCAATTCTGAGATTTTTAAATTTAAATTTTCCTTGCACTACCTCAAAATTGAAAAAATGCAAAAATGATTTTCCACAATTGGCCTCCCCAGGGTGATTTTTTGTGCTTAATCGATTAAAAACAAAATAATAAGAATATCCTGCAAAAGCAAGAAGAAGACTTGAGCCAATTCTGAGATTTTTAAATTTAAATTTTCCTTGCACTACCTCAAAATTGAAAAAATGCAAAAATGATTTTCCACAATTGGCCTCCCCAGGGTGATTTTTTGTGCTTAATCGATTAAAAACAAAATAATAAGAATATCCTGAAAAAGCAAGAAGAAGACTTGAGCCAATTCTGAGATTTTTAAATTTAAATTTTCCTTGCACTACCTCAAAATTGAAAATATGCAAAAATGATTTTCCACAATTGGCCTCCCCAGGGTGATTTTTTGTGCTTAATCGATTAAAAACAAAATAATAAGAATATCCTGCAAAAGCAAGAAGAAGACTTGAGCCAATTCTGAGATTTTTAAATTTCAAGTTTCCTTGCACTACCTCAAAATTGAAAATATGCAAAAATGATTTTCCACAATTGGCCTCCCCAGGGTGATTTTTTGTGCTTAATCGATTAAAAACAAAATAATAAGAATATCCTGCAAAAGCAAGAAGAAGACTTGAGCCAATTCTGAGATTTTTAAATTTAAATTTTCCTTGCACTACCTCAAAATTGAAAATATGCAAAAATGATTTTCCACAATTGGCCTCCCCAGGGTGATTTTTTGTGCTTAATCGATTAAAAACAAAATAATAAGAATATCCTGCAAAAGCAAGAAGAAGACTTGAGTCAATTCTGAGATTTTTAAATTTAAATTTTCCTTGCACTACCTCAAAATTGAAAATATGCAAAAATGATTTTCCACAATTGGCCTCCCCAGGGTGATTTTTTGTGCTTAATCGATTAAAAACAAAATAATAAGAATATTCTGCAAAAGCAAGAAGAAGACTTGAGTCAATTCTGAGATTTTTAAATTTCAAGTTTCCTTGCACTACCTCGAAATTGAAAATATGCAAAAATGATTTTCCACAATTGGCCTCCCCAGGGTGATTTTTTGTGCTTAATCGATTAAAAACAAAATAATAAGAATATCCTGCAAAAGCAAGAAGAAGACTTGAGCCAATTCTGAGATTTTTAAATTTAAATTTTCCTTGCACTACCTCAAAATTGAAAATATGCAAAAATGATTTTCCACAATTGGCCTCCCCAGGGTGATTTTTTGTGCTTAATCGATTAAAAACAAAATAATAAGAATATCCTGCAAAAGCAAGAAGAAGACTTGAGCCAATTCTGAGATTTTTAAATTTAAATTTTCCTTGCACTACCTCAAAATTGAAAATATGCAAAAATGATTTTCCACAATTGGCCTCCCCAGGGTGATTTTTTGTGCTTAATCGATTAAAAACAAAATAATAAGAATATCCTGCAAAAGCAAGAAGAAGACTTGAGCCAATTCTGAGATTTTTAAATTTAAATTTTCCTTGCACTACCTCAAAATTGAAAATATGCAAAAATGATTTTCCACAATTGGCCTCCCCAGGGAGATTTTTTGTGCTTAATCGATTAAAAACAAAATAATAAGAATATCCTGCAAAAGCAAGAAGAAGACTTGAGTCAATTCTGAGATTTTTAAATTTAAATTTTCCTTGCACTACCTCAAAATTGAAAATATGCAAAAATGATTTTCCACAATTGGCCTCCCCAGGGTGATTTTTTGTGCTTAATCGATTAAAAACAAAATAATAAGAATATCCTGCAAAAGCAAGAAGAAGACTTGAGCCAATTCTGAGATTTTTAAATTTAAATTTTCCTTGCACTACCTCAAAATTGAAAATATGCAAAAATGATTTTCCACAATTGGCCTCCCCAGGGTGATTTTTTGTGCTTCATCGATTAAAAACAAAATAATAAGAATATCCTGCAAAAGCAAGAAGAAGACTTGAGTCAATTCTGAGATTTTTAAATTTAAATTTTCCTTGCACTACCTCAAAATTGAAAATATGCAAAAATGATTTTCCACAATTGGCCTCCCCAGGGTGATTTTTTGTGCTTAATCGATTAAAAACAAAATAATAAGAATATCCTGCAAAAGCAAGAAGAAGACTTGAGCCAATTCTGAGATTTTTAAATTTAAATTTTCCTTGCACTACCTCAAAATTGAAAATATGCAAAAATGATTTTCCACAATTGGCCTCCCCAGGGTGATTTTTTGTGCTTAATCGATTAAAAACAAAATAATAAGAATATCCTGCAAAAGCAAGAAGAAGACTTGAGCCAATTCTGAGATTTTTAAATTTAAATTTTCCTTGCACTACCTCAAAATTGAAAATATGCAAAAATGATTTTCCACAATTGGCCTCCCCAGGGTGATTTTTTGTGCTTAATCGATTAAAAACAAAATAATAAGAATATCCTGCAAAAGCAAGAAGAAGACTTGAGCCAATTCTGAGATTTTTAAATTTAAATTTTCCTTGCACTACCTCAAAATTGAAAAAATGCAAAAATGATTTTCCACAATTGGCCTCCCCAGGGTGATTTTTTGTGCTTAATCGATAACAAAATAATAAGAATATCCTGCAAAAGCAAGAAGAAGACTTGAGCCAATTCTGAGATTTTTAAATTTAAATTTTCCTTGCACTACCTCAAAATTGAAAAAATGCAAAAATGATTTTCCACAATTGGCCTCCCCAGGGTGATTTTTTGTGCTTAATCGATAACAAAATAATAAGAATATCCTGCAAAAGCAAGAAGAAGACTTGAGCCAATTCTGAGATTTTTAAATTTAAATTTTCCTTGCACTACCTCAAAATTGAAAAAATGCAAAAATGATTTTCCACAATTGGCCTCCCCAGGGTGATTTTTTGTGCTTAATCGATTAAAAACAAAATAATAAGAATATCCTGCAAAAGCAAGAAGAAGACTTGAGCCAATTCTGAGATTTTTAAATTTAAATTTTCCTTGCACTACCTCAAAATTGAAAAAATGCAAAAATGATTTTCCACAATTGGCCTCCCCAGGGTGATTTTTTGTGCTTAATCGATTAAAAACAAAATAATAAGAATATCCTGCAAAAGCAAGAAGAAGACTTGAGCCAATTCTGAGATTTTTAAATTTAAATTTTCCTTGCACTACCTCAAAATTGAAAAAATGCAAAAATGATTTTCCACAATTGGCCTCCCCAGGGTGATTTTTTGTGCTTAATCGATTAAAAACAAAATAATAAGAATATCCTGCAAAAGCAAGAAGAAGACTTGAGTCAATTCTGAGATTTTTAAATTTAAATTTTCCTTGCACTACCTCAAAATTGAAAAAATGCAAAAATGATTTTCCACAATTGGCCTCCCCAGGGTGATTTTTTGTGCTTAATCGATTAAAAACAAAATAATAAGAATATCCTGCAAAAGCAAGAAGAAGACTTGAGTCAATTCTGAGATTTTTAAATTTAAATTTTCCTTGCACTACCTCAAAATTGAAAAAATGCAAAAATGATTTTCCACAATTGGCCTCCCCAGGGTGATTTTTTGTGCTTAATCGATTAAAAACAAAATAATAAGAATATCCTGCAAAAGCAAGAAGAAGACTTGAGCCAATTCTGAGATTTTTAAATTTAAATTTTCCTTGCACTACCTCAAAATTGAAAAAATGCAAAAATGATTTTCCACAATTGGCCTCCCCAGGGTGATTTTTTGTGCTTAATCGATAACAAAATAATAAGAATATCCTGCAAAAGCAAGAAGAAGACTTGAGCCAATTCTGAGATTTTTAAATTTAAATTTTCCTTGCACTACCTCAAAATTGAAAAAATGCAAAAATGATTTTCCACAATTGGCCTCCCCAGGGTGATTTTTTGTGCTTAATCGATAACAAAATAATAAGAATATCCTGCAAAAGCAAGAAGAAGACTTGAGCCAATTCTGAGATTTTTAAATTTAAATTTTCCTTGCACTACCTCAAAATTGAAAAAATGCAAAAATGATTTTCCACAATTGGCCTCCCCAGGGTGATTTTTTGTGCTTAATCGATTAAAAACAAAATAATAAGAATATCCTGCAAAAGCAAGAAGAAGACTTGAGCCAATTCTGAGATTTTTAAATTTAAATTTTCCTTGCACTACCTCAAAATTGAAAAAATGCAAAAATGATTTTCCACAATTGGCCTCCCCAGGGTGATTTTTTGTGCTTAATCGATTAAAAACAAAATAATAAGAATATCCTGCAAAAGCAAGAAGAAGACTTGAGCCAATTCTGAGATTTTTAAATTTAAATTTTCCTTGCACTACCTCAAAATTGAAAAAATGCAAAAATGATTTTCCACAATTGGCCTCCCCAGGGTGATTTTTTGTGCTTAATCGATTAAAAACAAAATAATAAGAATATCCTGCAAAAGCAAGAAGAAGACTTGAGTCAATTCTGAGATTTTTAAATTTAAATTTTCCTTGCACTACCTCAAAATTGAAAAAATGCAAAAATGATTTTCCACAATTGGCCTCCCCAGGGTGATTTTTTGTGCTTAATCGATTAAAAACAAAATAATAAGAATATCCTGCAAAAGCAAGAAGAAGACTTGAGCCAATTCTGAGATTTTTAAATTTCAAGTTTCCTTGCACTACCTCAAAATTGAAAATATGCAAAAATGATTTTCCACAATTGGCCTCCCCAGGGTGATTTTTTGTGCTTAATCGATTAAAAACAAAATAATAAGAATATCCTGCAAAAGCAAGAAGAAGACTTGAGCCAATTCTGAGATTTTTAAATTTCAAGTTTCCTTGCACTACCTCGAAATTGAAAAAATGCAAAAACCATTTTCCACAATTGGCCTCCCCAGGGTGATTTTTTGTGCTTAATCGATTAAAAACAAAATAATAAGAATATCCTGCAAAAGCAAGAAGAAGACTTGAGTCAATTCTGAGATTTTTAAATTTCAAGTTTCCTTGCACTACCTCGAAATTGAAAAAATGCAAAAACCATTTTCCACAATTGGCCTCCCCAGGGTGTTTTTTTGTGCTTAATCGATTAAAAAGAAAATAATAAGAATATCCTGCAAAAGCAAGAAGAAGACTTGAGCCAATTCTGAGATTTTTAAATTTCAAGTTTCCTTGCACTACCTCGAAATTGAAAAAATGCAAAAATGATTTTCAACAATTGGCCTCCCCAGGGTGATTTTTTGTGCTTAATCGATTAAAAACAAAATAATAAGAATATCCTGCAAAAGCAAGAAGAAGACTTGAGCCAATTCTGGGATTTTTAAATTTCAAGTTTCCTTGCACTACCACAAAATTGAAAATATGCAAAAACCATTTTCCACAATTGGCCTCCCCAGGGTGATTTTTTGTGCTTAATCGATTAAAAACAAAATAATAAGAATATCCTGCAAAAGCAAGAAGAAGACTTGAGTCAATTCTGAGATTTTTAAATTTAAATTTTCCTTGCACTACCTCAAAAGTGAAAATATGCAAAAATGATTTTCCACAATTGGTCTCCCCAGGGTGATTTTTTGTGCTTAATCGATTAAAAACAAAATAATAAGAATATCCTGCAAAAGCAAGAAGAAGACTTGAGGCAATTCTGAGACTTTTAAATTTAAATTTTCCTTGCACTACCACAAAATTGAAAATATGCAAAAACCATTTTCCACAATTGGCCTCCCCAGGGTGATTTTTTGTGCTTAATCGATTAAAAACAAAATAATAAGAATATCCTGCAAAAGCAAGAAGAAGACTTGAGCCAATTCTGAGATTTTCAAATTTAAATTTTCCTTGCATTACCTCGAAATTGAAAAAATGCAAAAAAGATTTTCCATAATTGGCCTCCCCAGGGTGATTTTTTGTGCTTAATCGATTAAAAATAAAATAATAAGAATATCCTGCAAAAGCAAGAAGAAGACTTGAGCCAATTCTGAGATTTTTAAATTTCAAGTTTCCTTGCACTACCTCAAAATTGAAAATATGCAAAAATGATTTTCCACAATTGGCCTCCCCAGGGTGATTTTTTGTGCTTAATCGATTAAAAATAAAATAATAAGAATATCCTGCAAAAGCAAGAAGAAGACTTGAGCCAATTCTGAGATTTTTAAATTTAAAGTTTCCTTGCACTACCTCGAAATTGAAAAAATGCAAAAATGATTTTCCACAATTGGCCTCCCCAGGGTGATTTTTTGTGCTTAATCGATTAAAAACAAAATAATAAGAATATCCTGCAAAAGCAAGAAGAAGACTTGAGTCAATTCTGAGATTTTTAAATTTAAATTTTCCTTGCACTACCTCAAAATTGAAAATATGCAAAAATGATTTTCCACAATTGGCCTCCCCAGGGTGATTTTTTGTGCTTAATCGATTAAAAACAAAATAATAAGAATATTCTGCAAAAGCAAGAAGAAGACTTGAGTCAATTCTGAGATTTTTAAATTTCAAGTTTCCTTGCACTACCTCGAAATTGAAAATATGCAAAAATGATTTTCCACAATTGGCCTCCCCAGGGTGATTTTTTGTGCTTAATCGATTAAAAACAAAATAATAAGAATATCCTGCAAAAGCAAGAAGAAGACTTGAGCCAATTCTGAGATTTTTAAATTTAAATTTTCCTTGCACTACCTCAAAATTGAAAATATGCAAAAATGATTTTCCACAATTGGCCTCCCCAGGGTGATTTTTTGTGCTTAATCGATTAAAAACAAAATAATAAGAATATCCTGCAAAAGCAAGAAGAAGACTTGAGCCAATTCTGAGATTTTTAAATTTAAATTTTCCTTGCACTACCTCAAAATTGAAAATATGCAAAAATGATTTTCCACAATTGGCCTCCCCAGGGAGATTTTTTGTGCTTAATCGATTAAAAACAAAATAATAAGAATATCCTGCAAAAGCAAGAAGAAGACTTGAGTCAATTCTGAGATTTTTAAATTTAAATTTTCCTTGCACTACCTCAAAATTGAAAATATGCAAAAATGATTTTCCACAATTGGCCTCCCCAGGGTGATTTTTTGTGCTTAATCGATTAAAAACAAAATAATAAGAATATCCTGCAAAAGCAAGAAGAAGACTTGAGCCAATTCTGAGATTTTTAAATTTAAATTTTCCTTGCACTACCTCAAAATTGAAAATATGCAAAAATGATTTTCCACAATTGGCCTCCCCAGGGTGATTTTTTGTGCTTCATCGATTAAAAACAAAATAATAAGAATATCCTGCAAAAGCAAGAAGAAGACTTGAGTCAATTCTGAGATTTTTAAATTTAAATTTTCCTTGCACTACCTCAAAATTGAAAATATGCAAAAATGATTTTCCACAATTGGCCTCCCCAGGGTGATTTTTTGTGCTTAATCGATTAAAAACAAAATAATAAGAATATCCTGCAAAAGCAAGAAGAAGACTTGAGCCAATTCTGAGATTTTTAAATTTAAATTTTCCTTGCACTACCTCAAAATTGAAAATATGCAAAAATGATTTTCCACAATTGGCCTCCCCAGGGTGATTTTTTGTGCTTAATCGATTAAAAACAAAATAATAAGAATATCCTGCAAAAGCAAGAAGAAGACTTGAGCCAATTCTGAGATTTTTAAATTTAAATTTTCCTTGCACTACCTCAAAATTGAAAATATGCAAAAATGATTTTCCACAATTGGCCTCCCCAGGGTGATTTTTTGTGCTTAATCGATTAAAAACAAAATAATAAGAATATCCTGCAAAAGCAAGAAGAAGACTTGAGCCAATTCTGAGATTTTTAAATTTAAATTTTCCTTGCACTACCTCAAAATTGAAAAAATGCAAAAATGATTTTCCACAATTGGCCTCCCCAGGGTGATTTTTTGTGCTTAATCGATAACAAAATAATAAGAATATCCTGCAAAAGCAAGAAGAAGACTTGAGCCAATTCTGAGATTTTTAAATTTAAATTTTCCTTGCACTACCTCAAAATTGAAAAAATGCAAAAATGATTTTCCACAATTGGCCTCCCCAGGGTGATTTTTTGTGCTTAATCGATTAAAAACAAAATAATAAGAATATCCTGCAAAAGCAAGAAGAAGACTTGAGCCAATTCTGAGATTTTTAAATTTAAATTTTCCTTGCACTACCTCAAAATTGAAAAAATGCAAAAATGATTTTCCACAATTGGCCTCCCCAGGGTGATTTTTTGTGCTTAATCGATAACAAAATAATAAGAATATCCTGCAAAAGCAAGAAGAAGACTTGAGCCAATTCTGAGATTTTTAAATTTAAATTTTCCTTGCACTACCTCAAAATTGAAAAAATGCAAAAATGATTTTCCACAATTGGCCTCCCCAGGGTGATTTTTTGTGCTTAATCGATTAAAAACAAAATAATAAGAATATCCTGCAAAAGCAAGAAGAAGACTTGAGCCAATTCTGAGATTTTTAAATTTAAATTTTCCTTGCACTACCTCAAAATTGAAAAAATGCAAAAATGATTTTCCACAATTGGCCTCCCCAGGGTGATTTTTTGTGCTTAATCGATTAAAAACAAAATAATAAGAATATCCTGCAAAAGCAAGAAGAAGACTTGAGCCAATTCTGAGATTTTTAAATTTAAATTTTCCTTGCACTACCTCAAAATTGAAAAAATGCAAAAATGATTTTCCACAATTGGCCTCCCCAGGGTGATTTTTTGTGCTTAATCGATTAAAAACAAAATAATAAGAATATCCTGCAAAAGCAAGAAGAAGACTTGAGTCAATTCTGAGATTTTTAAATTTAAATTTTCCTTGCACTACCTCAAAATTGAAAAAATGCAAAAATGATTTTCCACAATTGGCCTCCCCAGGGTGATTTTTTGTGCTTAATCGATTAAAAACAAAATAATAAGAATATCCTGCAAAAGCAAGAAGAAGACTTGAGTCAATTCTGAGATTTTTAAATTTAAATTTTCCTTGCACTACCTCAAAATTGAAAAAATGCAAAAATGATTTTCCACAATTGGCCTCCCCAGGGTGATTTTTTGTGCTTAATCGATTAAAAACAAAATAATAAGAATATCCTGCAAAAGCAAGAAGAAGACTTGAGCCAATTCTGAGATTTTTAAATTTAAATTTTCCTTGCACTACCTCAAAATTGAAAATATGCAAAAATGATTTTCCACAATTGGCCTCCCCAGGGTGATTTTTTGTGCTTAATCGATTAAAAACAAAATAATAAGAATATCCTGCAAAAGCAAGAAGAAGACTTGAGCCAATTCTGAGATTTTTAAATTTCAAGTTTCCTTGCACTACCTCAAAATTGAAAATATGCAAAAATGATTTTCCACAATTGGCCTCCCCAGGGTGATTTTTTGTGCTTAATCGATTAAAAACAAAATAATAAGAATATCCTGCAAAAGCAAGAAGAAGACTTGAGCCAATTCTGAGATTTTTAAATTTCAAGTTTCCTTGCACTACCTCGAAATTGAAAAAATGCAAAAACCATTTTCCACAATTGGCCTCCCCAGGGTGATTTTTTGTGCTTAATCGATTAAAAACAAAATAATAAGAATATCCTGCAAAAGCAAGAAGAAGACTTGAGTCAATTCTGAGATTTTTAAATTTCAAGTTTCCTTGCACTACCTCGAAATTGAAAAAATGCAAAAACCATTTTCCACAATTGGCCTCCCCAGGGTGTTTTTTTGTGCTTAATCGATTAAAAAGAAAATAATAAGAATATCCTGCAAAAGCAAGAAGAAGACTTGAGCCAATTCTGAGATTTTTAAATTTCAAGTTTCCTTGCACTACCTCGAAATTGAAAAAATGCAAAAATGATTTTCAACAATTGGCCTCCCCAGGGTGATTTTTTGTGCTTAATCGATTAAAAACAAAATAATAAGAATATCCTGCAAAAGCAAGAAGAAGACTTGAGCCAATTCTGGGATTTTTAAATTTCAAGTTTCCTTGCACTACCACAAAATTGAAAATATGCAAAAACCATTTTCCACAATTGGCCTCCCCAGGGTGATTTTTTGTGCTTAATCGATTAAAAACAAAATAATAAGAATATCCTGCAAAAGCAAGAAGAAGACTTGAGTCAATTCTGAGATTTTTAAATTTAAATTTTCCTTGCACTACCTCAAAAGTGAAAATATGCAAAAATGATTTTCCACAATTGGTCTCCCCAGGGTGATTTTTTGTGCTTAATCGATTAAAAACAAAATAATAAGAATATCCTGCAAAAGCAAGAAGAAGACTTGAGGCAATTCTGAGACTTTTAAATTTAAATTTTCCTTGCACTACCACAAAATTGAAAATATGCAAAAACCATTTTCCACAATTGGCCTCCCCAGGGTGATTTTTTGTGCTTAATCGATTAAAAACAAAATAATAAGAATATCCTGCAAAAGCAAGAAGAAGACTTGAGCCAATTCTGAGATTTTCAAATTTAAATTTTCCTTGCATTACCTCGAAATTGAAAAAATGCAAAAAAGATTTTCCATAATTGGCCTCCCCAGGGTGATTTTTTGTGCTTAATCGATTAAAAATAAAATAATAAGAATATCCTGCAAAAGCAAGAAGAAGACTTGAGCCAATTCTGAGATTTTTAAATTTCAAGTTTCCTTGCACTACCTCAAAATTGAAAATATGCAAAAATGATTTTCCACAATTGGCCTCCCCAGGGTGATTTTTTGTGCTTAATCGATTAAAAATAAAATAATAAGAATATCCTGCAAAAGCAAGAAGAAGACTTGAGCCAATTCTGAGATTTTTAAATTTAAAGTTTCCTTGCACTACCTCGAAATTGAAAAAATGCAAAAATGATTTTCCACAATTGGCCTCCCCAGGGTGATTTTTTGTGCTTAATCGATTAAAAATAAAATAATAAGAATATCCTGCAAAAGCAAGAAGAAGACTTGAGCCAATTCTGAGATTTTTAAATTTAAAGTTTCCTTGCACTACCTCGAAATTGAAAAAATGCAAAAATGATTTTCCACAATTGGCCTCCCCAGGATGATTTTTTGTGCTTAATCGATTAAAAATAAAATAATAAGAATATCCTGCAAAAGCAAGAAGAAGACTTGAGCCAATTCTGAGATTTTTAAATTTCAAGTTTCCTTGCACTACCTCAAAATTGAAAATATGCAAAAATGATTTTCCACAATTGGCCTCCCCAGGGTGATTTTTTGTGCTTAATCGATTAAAAACAAAATAATAATAATATCCTGCAAAAGCAAGAAGAAGACTTGAGCCAATTCTGAGATTTTTAAATTTCAAGTTTCCTTGCACTACCTCAAAATTGAAAATATGCAAAAATGATTTTCCACAATTGGCCTCCCCAGGGTGATTTTTTGTGCTTAATCGATTAAAAACAAAATAATAAGAATATCCTGCAAAAGCAAGAGGAAGACTTGAGTCAATTCTGAGATTTTTAAATTTAAAGTTTCCTTGCACTACCTCGAAATTGAAAAAATGCAAAAATGATTTTCCACAATTGGCCTCCCCAGGGTGATTTTTTGTGCTTAATCGATTAAAAACAAAATAATAATAATATCCTGCAAAAGCAAGAAGAAGACTTGAGCCAATTCTGAGATTTTTAAATTTCAAGTTTCCTTGCACTACCTCGAAATTGAAAAAATGCAAAAACCATTTTCCACAATTGGCCTCCCCAGGGTGATTTTTTGTGCTTAATCGATTAAAAACAAAATAATAAGAATATCCTGCAAAAGCAAGAAGAAGACTTGAGTCAATTCTGAGATTTTTAAATTTAAAGTTTCCTTGCACTACCTCGAAATTGAAAAAATGCAAAAATGATTTTCCACAATTGGCCTCCCCAGGGTGATTTTTTGTGCTTAATCGATTAAAAACAAAATAATAATAATATCCTGCAAAAGCAAGAAGAAGACTTGAGCCAATTCTGAGATTTTTAAATTTCAAGTTTCCTTGCACTACCTCGAAATTGAAAAAATGCAAAAACCATTTTCCACAATTGGCCTCCCCAGGGTGATTTTTTGTGCTTAATCGATTAAAAACAAAATAATAAGAATATCCTGCAAAAGCAAGAAGAAGACTTGAGCCAATTCTGAGATTTTTAAATTTCAAGTTTCCTTGCACTACCTCGAAATTGAAAATATGCAAAAATGATTTTCCACAATTGGCCTCCCCAGGGTGATTTTTTGTGCTTAATCGATTAAAAACAAAATAATAAGAATATCCTGCAAAAGCAAGAAGAAGACTTGAGTCAATTCTGAGATTTTTAAATTTAAAGTTTCCTTGCACTACCTCGAAATTGAAAAAATGCAAAAATTATTTTCCACAATTGGCCTCCCCAGGGTGATTTTTTGTGCTTAATCGATTAAAAACAAAATAATAAGAATATCCTGCAAAAGCAAGAAGAAGACTTGAGCCAATTCTGAGATTTTTAAATTTCAAGTTTCCTTGCACTACCTCGAAATTGAAAAAATGCAAAAACCATTTTCCACAATTGGCCTCCCCAGGGTGATTTTTTGTGCTTAATCGATTAAAAACAAAATAATAAGAATATCCTGCAAAAGCAAGAAGAAGACTTGAGCCAATTCTGAGATTTTTAAATTTAAATTTTCCTTGCACTACCTCAAAATTGAAAAAATGCAAAAATGATTTTCCACAATTGGCCTCCCCAGGGTGATTTTTTGTGCTTAATCGATTAAAAACAAAATAATAAGAATATCCTGCAAAAGCAAGAAGAAGACTTGAGCCAATTCTGAGATTTTTAAATTTAAATTTTCCTTGCACTACCTCAAAATTGAAAAAATGCAAAAATGATTTTCCACAATTGGCCTCCCCAGGGTGATTTTTTGTGCTTAATCGATTAAAAACAAAATAATAAGAATATCCTGCAAAAGCAAGAAGAAGACTTGAGCCAATTCTGAGATTTTTAAATTTAAATTTTCCTTGCACTACCTCAAAATTGAAAAAATGCAAAAATGATTTTCCACAATTGGCCTCCCCAGGGTGATTTTTTGTGCTTAATCGATTAAAAACAAAATAATAAGAATATCCTGCAAAAGCAAGAAGAAGACTTGAGTCAATTCTGAGATTTTTAAATTTAAATTTTCCTTGCACTACCTCAAAATTGAAAAAATGCAAAAATGATTTTCCACAATTGGCCTCCCCAGGGTGATTTTTTGTGCTTAATCGATTAAAAACAAAATAATAAGAATATCCTGCAAAAGCAAGAAGAAGACTTGAGTCAATTCTGAGATTTTTAAATTTAAATTTTCCTTGCACTACCTCAAAATTGAAAAAATGCAAAAATGATTTTCCACAATTGGCCTCCCCAGGGTGATTTTTTGTGCTTAATCGATTAAAAACAAAATAATAAGAATATCCTGCAAAAGCAAGAAGAAGACTTGAGCCAATTCTGAGATTTTTAAATTTAAATTTTCCTTGCACTACCTCAAAATTGAAAATATGCAAAAATGATTTTCCACAATTGGCCTCCCCAGGGTGATTTTTTGTGCTTAATCGATTAAAAACAAAATAATAAGAATATCCTGCAAAAGCAAGAAGAAGACTTGAGCCAATTCTGAGATTTTTAAATTTCAAGTTTCCTTGCACTACCTCAAAATTGAAAATATGCAAAAATGATTTTCCACAATTGGCCTCCCCAGGGTGATTTTTTGTGCTTAATCGATTAAAAATAAAATAATAAGAATATCCTGCAAAAGCAAGAAGAAGACTTGAGCCAATTCTGAGATTTTTAAATTTCAAGTTTCCTTGCACTACCTCAAAATTGAAAATATGCAAAAATGATTTTCCACAATTGGCCTCCCCAGGGTGATTTTTTGTGCTTAATCGATTAAAAATAAAATAATAAGAATATCCTGCAAAAGCAAGAAGAAGACTTGAGCCAATTCTGAGATTTTTAAATTTCAAGTTTCCTTGCACTACCTCGAAATTGAAAAAATGCAAAAACCATTTTCCACAATTGGCCTCCCCAGGGTGATTTTTTGTGCTTAATCGATTAAAAACAAAATAATAAGAATATCCTGCAAAAGCAAGAGGAAGACTTGAGTCAATTCTGAGATTTTTAAATTTAAAGTTTCCTTGCACTACCTCGAAATTGAAAAAATGCAAAAATGATTTTCCACAATTGGCCTCCCCAGGGTGATTTTTTGTGCTTAATCGATTAAAAACAAAATAATAATAATATCCTGCAAAAGCAAGAAGAAGACTTGAGCCAATTCTGAGATTTTTAAATTTCAAGTTTCCTTGCACTACCTCGAAATTGAAAAAATGCAAAAACCATTTTCCACAATTGGCCTCCCCAGGGTGATTTTTTGTGCTTAATCGATTAAAAACAAAATAATAAGAATATCCTGCAAAAGCAAGAAGAAGACTTGAGTCAATTCTGAGATTTTTAAATTTAAAGTTTCCTTGCACTACCTCGAAATTGAAAAAATGCAAAAATGATTTTCCACAATTGGCCTCCCCAGGGTGATTTTTTGTGCTTAATCGATTAAAAACAAAATAATAATAATATCCTGCAAAAGCAAGAAGAAGACTTGAGCCAATTCTGAGATTTTTAAATTTAAATTTTCCTTGCACTACCTCAAAATTGAAAAAATGCAAAAATGATTTTCCACAATTGGCCTCCCCAGGGTGATTTTTTGTGCTTAATCGATTAAAAACATAATAATAAGAATATCCTGCAAAAGCAAGAAGAAGACTTGAGCCAATTCTGAGATTTTTAAATTTAAATTTTCCTTGCACTACCTCAAAATTGAAAAAATGCAAAAATGATTTTCCACAATTGGCCTCCCCAGGGTGATTTTTTGTGCTTAATCGATTAAAAACAAAATAATAAGAATATCCTGCAAAAGCAAGAAGAAGACTTGAGCCAATTCTGAGATTTTTAAATTTAAATTTTCCTTGCACTACCTCAAAATTGAAAAAATGCAAAAATGATTTTCCACAATTGGCCTCCCCAGGGTGATTTTTTGTGCTTAATCGATTAAAAACAAAATAATAAGAATATCCTGCAAAAGCAAGAAGAAGACTTGAGCCAATTCTGAGATTTTTAAATTTAAATTTTCCTTGCACTACCTCAAAATTGAAAAAATGCAAAAATGATTTTCCACAATTGGCCTCCCCAGGGTGATTTTTTGTGCTTAATCGATTAAAAACAAAATAATAAGAATATCCTGCAAAAGCAAGAAGAAGACTTGAGCCAATTCTGAGATTTTTAAATTTAAATTTTCCTTGCACTACCTCAAAATTGAAAAAATGCAAAAATGATTTTCCACAATTGGCCTCCCCAGGGTGATTTTTTGTGCTTAATCGATTAAAAACAAAATAATAAGAATATCCTGCAAAAGCAAGAAGAAGACTTGAGTCAATTCTGAGATTTTTAAATTTAAATTTTCCTTGCACTACCTCAAAATTGAAAAAATGCAAAAATGATTTTCCACAATTGGCCTCCCCAGGGTGATTTTTTGTGCTTAATCGATTAAAAACAAAATAATAAGAATATCCTGCAAAAGCAAGAAGAAGACTTGAGTCAATTCTGAGATTTTTAAATTTAAATTTTCCTTGCACTACCTCAAAATTGAAAAAATGCAAAAATGATTTTCCACAATTGGCCTCCCCAGGGTGATTTTTTGTGCTTAATCGATTAAAAACAAAATAATAAGAATATCCTGCAAAAGCAAGAAGAAGACTTGAGCCAATTCTGAGATTTTTAAATTTAAATTTTCCTTGCACTACCTCAAAATTGAAAATATGCAAAAATGATTTTCCACAATTGGCCTCCCCAGGGTGATTTTTTGTGCTTAATCGATTAAAAACAAAATAATAAGAATATCCTGCAAAAGCAAGAAGAAGACTTGAGCCAATTCTGAGATTTTTAAATTTCAAGTTTCCTTGCACTACCTCAAAATTGAAAATATGCAAAAATGATTTTCCACAATTGGCCTCCCCAGGGTGATTTTTTGTGCTTAATCGATTAAAAATAAAATAATAAGAATATCCTGCAAAAGCAAGAAGAAGACTTGAGCCAATTCTGAGATTTTTAAATTTCAAGTTTCCTTGCACTACCTCAAAATTGAAAATATGCAAAAATGATTTTCCACAATTGGCCTCCCCAGGGTGATTTTTTGTGCTTAATCGATTAAAAATAAAATAATAAGAATATCCTGCAAAAGCAAGAAGAAGACTTGAGCCAATTCTGAGATTTTTAAATTTCAAGTTTCCTTGCACTACCTCGAAATTGAAAAAATGCAAAAACCATTTTCCACAATTGGCCTCCCCAGGGTGATTTTTTGTGCTTAATCGATTAAAAACAAAATAATAAGAATATCCTGCAAAAGCAAGAGGAAGACTTGAGTCAATTCTGAGATTTTTAAATTTAAAGTTTCCTTGCACTACCTCGAAATTGAAAAAATGCAAAAATGATTTTCCACAATTGGCCTCCCCAGGGTGATTTTTTGTGCTTAATCGATTAAAAACAAAATAATAATAATATCCTGCAAAAGCAAGAAGAAGACTTGAGCCAATTCTGAGATTTTTAAATTTCAAGTTTCCTTGCACTACCTCGAAATTGAAAAAATGCAAAAACCATTTTCCACAATTGGCCTCCCCAGGGTGATTTTTTGTGCTTAATCGATTAAAAACAAAATAATAAGAATATCCTGCAAAAGCAAGAAGAAGACTTGAGTCAATTCTGAGATTTTTAAATTTAAAGTTTCCTTGCACTACCTCGAAATTGAAAAAATGCAAAAATGATTTTCCACAATTGGCCTCCCCAGGGTGATTTTTTGTGCTTAATCGATTAAAAACAAAATAATAATAATATCCTGCAAAAGCAAGAAGAAGACTTGAGCCAATTCTGAGATTTTTAAATTTCAAGTTTCCTTGCACTACCTCGAAATTGAAAAAATGCAAAAACCATTTTCCACAATTGGCCTCCCCAGGGTGATTTTTTGTGCTTAATCGATTAAAAACAAAATAATAAGAATATCCTGCAAAAGCAAGAAGAAGACTTGAGCCAATTCTGAGATTTTTAAATTTCAAGTTTCCTTGCACTACCTCGAAATTGAAAATATGCAAAAATGATTTTCCACAATTGGCCTCCCCAGGGTGATTTTTTGTGCTTAATCGATTAAAAACAAAATAATAAGAATATCCTGCAAAAGCAAGAAGAAGACTTGAGTCAATTCTGAGATTTTTAAATTTAAAGTTTCCTTGCACTACCTCGAAATTGAAAAAATGCAAAAATTATTTTCCACAATTGGCCTCCCCAGGGTGATTTTTTGTGCTTAATCGATTAAAAACAAAATAATAAGAATATCCTGCAAAAGCAAGAAGAAGACTTGAGCCAATTCTGAGATTTTTAAATTTCAAGTTTCCTTGCACTACCTCGAAATTGAAAAAATGCAAAAACCATTTTCCACAATTGGCCTCCCCAGGGTGATTTTTTGTGCTTAATCGATTAAAAACAAAATAATAAGAATATCCTGCAAAAGCAAGAAGAAGACTTGAGCCAATTCTGAGATTTTTAAATTTAAATTTTCCTTGCACTACCTCAAAATTGAAAAAATGCAAAAATGATTTTCCACAATTGGCCTCCCCAGGGTGATTTTTTGTGCTTAATCGATTAAAAACAAAATAATAAGAATATCCTGCAAAAGCAAGAAGAAGACTTGAGCCAATTCTGAGATTTTTAAATTTAAATTTTCCTTGCACTACCTCAAAATTGAAAAAATGCAAAAATGATTTTCCACAATTGGCCTCCCCAGGGTGATTTTTTGTGCTTAATCGATTAAAAACAAAATAATAAGAATATCCTGCAAAAGCAAGAAGAAGACTTGAGCCAATTCTGAGATTTTTAAATTTAAATTTTCCTTGCACTACCTCAAAATTGAAAAAATGCAAAAATGATTTTCCACAATTGGCCTCCCCAGGGTGATTTTTTGTGCTTAATCGATTAAAAACAAAATAATAAGAATATCCTGCAAAAGCAAGAAGAAGACTTGAGTCAATTCTGAGATTTTTAAATTTAAATTTTCCTTGCACTACCTCAAAATTGAAAAAATGCAAAAATGATTTTCCACAATTGGCCTCCCCAGGGTGATTTTTTGTGCTTAATCGATTAAAAACAAAATAATAAGAATATCCTGCAAAAGCAAGAAGAAGACTTGAGTCAATTCTGAGATTTTTAAATTTAAATTTTCCTTGCACTACCTCAAAATTGAAAAAATGCAAAAATGATTTTCCACAATTGGCCTCCCCAGGGTGATTTTTTGTGCTTAATCGATTAAAAACAAAATAATAAGAATATCCTGCAAAAGCAAGAAGAAGACTTGAGCCAATTCTGAGATTTTTAAATTTAAATTTTCCTTGCACTACCTCAAAATTGAAAATATGCAAAAATGATTTTCCACAATTGGCCTCCCCAGGGTGATTTTTTGTGCTTAATCGATTAAAAACAAAATAATAAGAATATCCTGCAAAAGCAAGAAGAAGACTTGAGCCAATTCTGAGATTTTTAAATTTCAAGTTTCCTTGCACTACCTCAAAATTGAAAATATGCAAAAATGATTTTCCACAATTGGCCTCCCCAGGGTGATTTTTTGTGCTTAATCGATTAAAAATAAAATAATAAGAATATCCTGCAAAAGCAAGAAGAAGACTTGAGCCAATTCTGAGATTTTTAAATTTCAAGTTTCCTTGCACTACCTCGAAATTGAAAAAATGCAAAAACCATTTTCCACAATTGGCCTCCCCAGGGTGATTTTTTGTGCTTAATCGATTAAAAACAAAATAATAAGAATATCCTGCAAAAGCAAGAAGAAGACTTGAGCCAATTCTGAGATTTTTAAATTTCAAGTTTCCTTGCACTACCTCGAAATTGAAAAAATGCAAAAATGATTTTCCACAATTGGCCTCCCCAGGGTGATTTTTTGTGCTTAATCGATTAAAAACAAAATAATAATAATATCCTGCAAAAGCAAGAAGAAGACTTGAGCCAATTCTGAGATTTTTAAATTTCAAGTTTCCTTGCACTACCTCGAAATTGAAAAAATGCAAAAACCATTTTCCACAATTGGCCTCCCCAGGGTGATTTTTTGTGCTTAATCGATTAAAAACAAAATAATAAGAATATCCTGCAAAAGCAAGAAGAAGACTTGAGCCAATTCTGAGATTTTTAAATTTCAAGTTTCCTTGCACTACCTCGAAATTGAAAAAATGCAAAAATGATTTTCCACAATTGGCCTCCCCAGGGTGATTTTTTGTGCTTAATCGATTAAAAACAAAATAATAATAATATCCTGCAAAAGCAAGAAGAAGACTTGAGCCAATTCTGAGATTTTTAAATTTCAAGTTTCCTTGCACTACCTCGAAATTGAAAAAATGCAAAAACCATTTTCCACAATTGGCCTCCCCAGGGTGATTTTTTGTGCTTAATCGATTAAAAACAAAATAATAATAATATCCTGCAAAAGCAAGAAGAAGACTTGAGCCAATTCTGAGATTTTTAAATTTCAAGTTTCCTTGCACTACCTCGAAATTGAAAAAATGCAAAAACCATTTTCCACAATTGGCCTCCCCAGGGTGATTTTTTGTGCTTAATCGATTAAAAACAAAATAATAATAATATCCTGCAAAAGCAAGAAGAAGACTTGAGCCAATTCTGAGATTTTTAAATTTCAAGTTTCCTTGCACTACCTCGAAATTGAAAAAATGCAAAAACCATTTTCCACAATTGGCCTCCCCAGGGTGATTTTTTGTGCTTAATCGATTAAAAACAAAATAATAAGAATATCCTGCAAAAGCAAGAAGAAGACTTGAGCCAATTCTGAGATTTTTAAATTTCAAGTTTCCTTGCACTACCTCGAAATTGAAAAAATGCAAAAATGATTTTCCACAATTGGCCTCCCCAGGGTGATTTTTTGTGCTTAATCGATTAAAAACAAAATAATAATAATATCCTGCAAAAGCAAGAAGAAGACTTGAGCCAATTCTGAGATTTTTAAATTTCAAGTTTCCTTGCACTACCTCGAAATTGAAAAAATGCAAAAACCATTTTCCACAATTGGCCTCCCCAGGGTGATTTTTTGTGCTTAATCGATTAAAAACAAAATAATAATAATATCCTGCAAAAGCAAGAAGAAGACTTGAGCCAATTCTGAGATTTTTAAATTTCAAGTTTCCTTGCACTACCTCGAAATTGAAAAAATGCAAAAATGATTTTCCACAATTGGCCTCCCCAGGGTGATTTTTTGTGCTTAATCGATTAAAAACAAAATAATAATAATATCCTGCAAAAGCAAGAAGAAGACTTGAGCCAATTCTGAGATTTTTAAATTTCAAGTTTCCTTGCACTACCTCGAAATTGAAAAAATGCAAAAACCATTTTCCACAATTGGCCTCCCCAGGGTGATTTTTTGTGCTTAATCGATTAAAAACAAAATAATAAGAATATCCTGCAAAAGCAAGAAGAAGACTTGAGTCAATTCTGAGATTTTTAAATTTAAAGTTTCCTTGCACTACCTCGAAATTGAAAAAATGCAAAAATGATTTTCCACAATTGGCCTCCCCAGGGTGATTTTTTGTGCTTAATCGATTAAAAACAAAATAATAATAATATCCTGCAAAAGCAAGAAGAAGACTTGAGCCAATTCTGAGATTTTTAAATTTCAAGTTTCCTTGCACTACCTCGAAATTGAAAAAATGCAAAAACCATTTTCCACAATTGGCCTCCCCAGGGTGATTTTTTGTGCTTAATCGATTAAAAACAAAATAATAAGAATATCCTGCAAAAGCAAGAAGAAGACTTGAGCCAATTCTGAGATTTTTAAATTTCAAGTTTCCTTGCACTACCTCGAAATTGAAAATATGCAAAAATGATTTTCCACAATTGGCCTCCCCAGGGTGATTTTTTGTGCTTAATCGATTAAAAACAAAATAATAAGAATATCCTGCAAAAGCAAGAAGAAGACTTGAGTCAATTCTGAGATTTTTAAATTTAAAGTTTCCTTGCACTACCTCGAAATTGAAAAAATGCAAAAATTATTTTCCACAATTGGCCTCCCCAGGGTGATTTTTTGTGCTTAATCGATTAAAAACAAAATAATAAGAATATCCTGCAAAAGCAAGAAGAAGACTTGAGCCAATTCTGAGATTTTTAAATTTCAAGTTTCCTTGCACTACCTCGAAATTGAAAAAATGCAAAAACCATTTTCCACAATTGGCCTCCCCAGGGTGATTTTTTGTGCTTAATCGATTAAAAACAAAATAATAAGAATATCCTGCAAAAGCAAGAAGAAGACTTGAGCCAATTCTGAGATTTTTAAATTTAAATTTTCCTTGCACTACCTCAAAATTGAAAAAATGCAAAAATGATTTTCCACAATTGGCCTCCCCAGGGTGATTTTTTGTGCTTAATCGATTAAAAACAAAATAATAAGAATATCCTGCAAAAGCAAGAAGAAGACTTGAGCCAATTCTGAGATTTTTAAATTTAAATTTTCCTTGCACTACCTCAAAATTGAAAAAATGCAAAAATGATTTTCCACAATTGGCCTCCCCAGGGTGATTTTTTGTGCTTAATCGATTAAAAACAAAATAATAAGAATATCCTGCAAAAGCAAGAAGAAGACTTGAGCCAATTCTGAGATTTTTAAATTTAAATTTTCCTTGCACTACCTCAAAATTGAAAAAATGCAAAAATGATTTTCCACAATTGGCCTCCCCAGGGTGATTTTTTGTGCTTAATCGATTAAAAACAAAATAATAAGAATATCCTGCAAAAGCAAGAAGAAGACTTGAGTCAATTCTGAGATTTTTAAATTTAAATTTTCCTTGCACTACCTCAAAATTGAAAAAATGCAAAAATGATTTTCCACAATTGGCCTCCCCAGGGTGATTTTTTGTGCTTAATCGATTAAAAACAAAATAATAAGAATATCCTGCAAAAGCAAGAAGAAGACTTGAGTCAATTCTGAGATTTTTAAATTTAAATTTTCCTTGCACTACCTCAAAATTGAAAAAATGCAAAAATGATTTTCCACAATTGGCCTCCCCAGGGTGATTTTTTGTGCTTAATCGATTAAAAACAAAATAATAAGAATATCCTGCAAAAGCAAGAAGAAGACTTGAGCCAATTCTGAGATTTTTAAATTTAAATTTTCCTTGCACTACCTCAAAATTGAAAATATGCAAAAATGATTTTCCACAATTGGCCTCCCCAGGGTGATTTTTTGTGCTTAATCGATTAAAAACAAAATAATAAGAATATCCTGCAAAAGCAAGAAGAAGACTTGAGCCAATTCTGAGATTTTTAAATTTCAAGTTTCCTTGCACTACCTCAAAATTGAAAATATGCAAAAATGATTTTCCACAATTGGCCTCCCCAGGGTGATTTTTTGTGCTTAATCGATTAAAAACAAAATAATAAGAATATCCTGCAAAAGCAAGAAGAAGACTTGAGCCAATTCTGAGATTTTTAAATTTCAAGTTTCCTTGCACTACCTCGAAATTGAAAAAATGCAAAAACCATTTTCCACAATTGGCCTCCCCAGGGTGATTTTTTGTGCTTAATCGATTAAAAACAAAATAATAAGAATATCCTGCAAAAGCAAGAAGAAGACTTGAGTCAATTCTGAGATTTTTAAATTTCAAGTTTCCTTGCACTACCTCGAAATTGAAAAAATGCAAAAACCATTTTCCACAATTGGCCTCCCCAGGGTGATTTTTTGTGCTTAATCGATTAAAAATAAAATAATAAGAATATCCTGCAAAAGCAAGAAGAAGACTTGAGCCAATTCTGAGATTTTTAAATTTCAAGTTTCCTTGCACTACCTCAAAATTGAAAATATGCAAAAATGATTTTCCACAATTGGCCTCCCCAGGGTGATTTTTTGTGCTTAATCGATTAAAAATAAAATAATAAGAATATCCTGCAAAAGCAAGAAGAAGACTTGAGCCAATTCTGAGATTTTTAAATTTAAAGTTTCCTTGCACTACCTCGAAATTGAAAAAATGCAAAAATGATTTTCCACAATTGGCCTCCCCAGGGTGATTTTTTGTGCTTAATCGATTAAAAATAAAATAATAAGAATATCCTGCAAAAGCAAGAAGAAGACTTGAGCCAATTCTGAGATTTTTAAATTTAAAGTTTCCTTGCACTACCTCGAAATTGAAAAAATGCAAAAATGATTTTCCACAATTGGCCTCCCCAGGGTGATTTTTTGTGCTTAATCGATTAAAAATAAAATAATAAGAATATCCTGCAAAAGCAAGAAGAAGACTTGAGCCAATTCTGAGATTTTTAAATTTCAAGTTTCCTTGCACTACCTCAAAATTGAAAATATGCAAAAATGATTTTCCACAATTGGCCTCCCCAGGGTGATTTTTTGTGCTTAATCGATTAAAAATAAAATAATAAGAATATCCTGCAAAAGCAAGAAGAAGACTTGAGCCAATTCTGAGATTTTTAAATTTCAAGTTTCCTTGCACTACCTCGAAATTGAAAAAATGCAAAAACCATTTTCCACAATTGGCCTCCCCAGGGTGATTTTTTGTGCTTAATCGATTAAAAACAAAATAATAAGAATATCCTGCAAAAGCAAGAGGAAGACTTGAGTCAATTCTGAGATTTTTAAATTTAAAGTTTCCTTGCACTACCTCGAAATTGAAAAAATGCAAAAATGATTTTCCACAATTGGCCTCCCCAGGGTGATTTTTTGTGCTTAATCGATTAAAAACAAAATAATAATAATATCCTGCAAAAGCAAGAAGAAGACTTGAGCCAATTCTGAGATTTTTAAATTTCAAGTTTCCTTGCACTACCTCGAAATTGAAAAAATGCAAAAACCATTTTCCACAATTGGCCTCCCCAGGGTGATTTTTTGTGCTTAATCGATTAAAAACAAAATAATAAGAATATCCTGCAAAAGCAAGAAGAAGACTTGAGTCAATTCTGAGATTTTTAAATTTAAAGTTTCCTTGCACTACCTCGAAATTGAAAAAATGCAAAAATGATTTTCCACAATTGGCCTCCCCAGGGTGATTTTTTGTGCTTAATCGATTAAAAACAAAATAATAATAATATCCTGCAAAAGCAAGAAGAAGACTTGAGCCAATTCTGAGATTTTTAAATTTCAAGTTTCCTTGCACTACCTCGAAATTGAAAAAATGCAAAAACCATTTTCCACAATTGGCCTCCCCAGGGTGATTTTTTGTGCTTAATCGATTAAAAACAAAATAATAAGAATATCCTGCAAAAGCAAGAAGAAGACTTGAGCCAATTCTGAGATTTTTAAATTTCAAGTTTCCTTGCACTACCTCGAAATTGAAAATATGCAAAAATGATTTTCCACAATTGGCCTCCCCAGGGTGATTTTTTGTGCTTAATCGATTAAAAACAAAATAATAAGAATATCCTGCAAAAGCAAGAAGAAGACTTGAGTCAATTCTGAGATTTTTAAATTTAAAGTTTCCTTGCACTACCTCGAAATTGAAAAAATGCAAAAATTATTTTCCACAATTGGCCTCCCCAGGGTGATTTTTTGTGCTTAATCGATTAAAAACAAAATAATAAGAATATCCTACAAAAGCAAGAAGAAGACTTGAGCCAATTCTGAGATTTTTAAATTTCAAGTTTCCTTGCACTACCTCGAAATTGAAAAAATGCAAAAACCATTTTCCACAATTGGCCTCCCCAGGGTGATTTTTTGTGCTTAATCGATTAAAAACAAAATAATAAGAATATCCTGCAAAAGCAAGAAGAAGACTTGAGCCAATTCTGAGATTTTTAAATTTAAATTTTCCTTGCACTACCTCGAAATTGAAAAAATGCAAAAACCATTTTCCACAATTGGCCTCCCCAGGGTGATTTTTTGTGCTTAATCGATTAAAAACAAAATAATAAGAATATCCTGCAAAAGCAAGAAGAAGACTTGAGTCAATTCTGAGATTTTTAAATTTAAAGTTTCCTTGCACTACCTCGAAATTAAAAAAATGCAAAAATGATTTTCCACAATTGGCCTCCTCAGGGTGATTTTTTGTGCTTAATCGATTAAAAACAAAATAATAAGAATATCCTGCAAAAGCAAGAAGAAGACTTGAGCCAATTCTGAGATTTTTAAATTTCAAGTTTCCTTGCACTACCTCGAAATTGAAAAAATGCAAAAACCATTTTCCACAATTGGCCTCCCCAGGGTGATTTTTTGTGCTTAATCGATTAAAAACAAAATAATAAGAATATCCTGCAAAAGCAAGAAGAAGACTTGAGCCAATTCTGAGATTTTTAAATTTCAAGTTTCCTTGCACTACCTCGAAATTGAAAATATGCAAAAATGATTTTCCACAATTGGCCTCCCCAGGGTGATTTTTTGTGCTTAATCGATTAAAAACAAAATAATAAGAATATCCTGCAAAAGCAAGAAGAAGACTTGAGCCAATTCTGAGATTTTTAAATTTAAATTTTCCTTGCACTACCTCGAAATTGAAAATATGCAAAAACCATTTTCCACAATTGGCCTCCCCAGGGTGATTTTTTGTGCTTAATCGATTAAAAACAAAATAATAAGAATATCCTGCAAAAGCAAGAAGAAGACTTGAGCCAATTCTGAGATTTTTAAATTTCAAGTTTCCTTGCACTACCTCGAAATTGAAAAAATGCAAAAATGATTTTCCACAATTGGCCTCCCCAGGGTGATTTTTTGTGCTTAATCGATTAAAAACAAAATAATAAGAATATCCTGCAAAAGCAAGAAGAAGACTTGAGCCAATTCTGAGATTTTTAAATTTAAATTTTCCTTGCACTACCTCGAAATTGAAAAAATGCAAAAACCATTTTCCACAATTGGCCTCCCCAGGGTGATTTTTTGTGCTTAATCGATTAAAAATAAAATAATAAGAATATCCTGCAAAAGCAAGAAGAAGACTTGAGTCAATTCTGAGATTTTTAAATTTAAATTTTCCTTGCACTACCTCGAAATTGAAAAAATGCAAAAACCATTTTCCACAATTGGCCTCCCCAGGGTGATTTTTTGTGCTTAATCGATTAAAAACAAAATAATAAGAATATCCTGCAAAAGCAAGAAGAAGACTTGAGCCAATTCTGAGATTTTCAAATTTAAATTTTCCTTGCACTACCTCGAAATTGAAAAAATGCAAAAACGATTTTCCACAATTGGCCTCCCCAGGGTGATTTTTTGTGCTTAATCGATTAAAAATAAAATAATAAGAATATCCTGCAAAAGCAAGAAGAAGACTTGAGTCAATTCTGAGATTTTTAAATTTCAAGTTTCCTTGCACTACCTCGAAATTGAAAAAATGCAAAAACCATTTTCCACAATTGGCCTCCCCAGGGTGATTTTTTGTGCTTAATCGATTAAAAACAAAATAATAAGAATATCCTGCAAAAGCAAGAAGAAGACTTGAGTCAATTCTGAGATTTTTAAATTTCAAGTTTCCTTGCACTACCTCGAAATTGAAAAAATGCAAAAATGATTTTCCACAATTGGCCTCCCCAGGGTGATTTTTTGTGCTTAATCGATTAAAAACAAAATAATAAGAATATCCTGCAAAAGCAAGAGGAAGACTTGAGTCAATTCTGAAATTTTTAAATTTAAAGTTTCCTTGCACTACCTCGAAATTGAAAAAATGCAAAAATGATTTTCCACAATTGGCCTCCCCAGGGTGATTTTTTGTGCTTAATCGATTAAAAATAAAATAATAAGAATATCCTGCAAAAGCAAGAAGAAGACTTGAGCCAATTCTGGGATTTTTAAATTTCAAGTTTCCTTGCACTACCTCGAAATTGAAAAAATGCAAAAACCATTTTCCACAATTGGCCTCCCCAGGGTGATTTTTTGTGCTTAATCGATTAAAAACAAAATAATAAGAATATCCTGCAAAAGCAAGAAGAAGACTTGAGTCAATTCTGAGATTTTTAAATTTAAAGTTTCCTTGCACTACCTCGAAATTGAAAAAATGCAAAAATGATTTTCCACAATTGGCCTCCCCAGGGTGATTTTTTGTGCTTAATCGATTAAAAACAAAATAATAAGAATATCCTGCAAAAGCAAGAAGAGAACTTGAGCCAATTCTGAGATTTTTAAATTTCAAGTTTCCTTGCACTACCTCGAAATTGAAAAAATGCAAAAACCATTTTCCACAATTGGCCTCCCCAGGGTGATTTTTTGTGCTTAATCGATTAAAAACAAAATAATAAGAATATCCTGCAAAAGCAAGAAGAAGACTTGAGCCAATTCTGAGATTTTTAAATTTCAAGTTTCCTTGCACTACCTCAAAATTGAAAAAATGCAAAAATGATTTTCCACAATTGGCCTCCCCAGGGTGATTTTTTGTGCTTAATCGATTAAAAACAAAATAATAAGAATATCCTGCAAAAGCAAGAAGAAGACTTGAGTCAATTCTGAGATTTTTAAATTTAAAGTTTCCTTGCACTACCTCGAAATTGAAAAAATGCAAAAACCATTTTCCACAATTGGCATCCCCAGGGTGATTTTTTGTGCTTAATCGATTAAAAACAAAATAATAAGAATATCCTGCAAAAGCAAGAAGAAGACTTGAGCCAATTCTGAGATTTTTAAATTTAAATTTTCCTTGCACTACCTCGAAATTGAAAAAATTGTGACGGCTGCCTGTTCGGAAAATAATACACACGCCACCACTGACACAGAAGTGGCAAAAGGGAAATCTCCCTCACGTTCGAGAGCCACCTGGGTGTGAGTTACTAGGATACGGTATTGCCGCATTGCCCTGAGACCAACCGGCAAGGCGGATGTCACCAGCTCGGCCATTTTGTTGCCAGCCGCGTGATCAGTCGGGTGCGCTTGACGCAAAAGAAAAAGTAAAAAAAAAACACGAAAGTGAGTTCATTTAATATTTGAAGTGCTCGGAGTCCGCGTGTGTGACCCAGCCCCTCCCGCAGCAAGGAAAGCAGCTAGACCAACGACCACTGCAGGAAGGAAATAAAGGAAACTTGACCGGCGAGCAGGCCGCGACCAGCAGGTAAAGTTACCTGGTTTTTTTTGTCTTAAATTTCCTCACCCCGGCCTCCGCGCAGGGCACATCAGGTGGTGGCGAAGTGCCTCCAGGATATTCTTAATTGTAAAAGCGGCATTCAGCACCCCCCGCCCCTCGGGGCCCCTAAAAATCAGGGAGAGGTGCAGGACCACCGCACCCTCCCTCCCAGTTTTTTTTCCTCCTGGATTGAGCATCGCTAGCCGAAGCAAGTACCCGCATGCCCATCCTCTTGTACTAGAGGGCCCCAGCAGTTGAGCGGTAAAGGCAAAGTCCCTAGGGATCAACTCATCCAGCAGCATCAGCACCCCCCCCCAAGCCAGCATCAGTCAAGGGCTAACAGAGCCTCAGGCTCCTACATGCATTTTGGAGCACGCCCCCCCCCCCCAAACGGAACCCCCATCGAGGCAAGGATCTGAGCAGCATCCCGCACGCCTAGCGGGCCAACGAGGAAGGCAACCTTCATCAGCAAACGCCCCTCCCCCGTCTAGGAGGAGTTACTATCTTTGGATCGAAGCCCAACGGACCCGCGACGACGACCTAGGCTTAGTATTAGTAGTAGATTTATTAATTTATTAAGTAGCACGGGCCACGAGCTAGGCATAGGGCTCGAGTAGCTGGCGTGGTGACATGGTGTATCGCTGCGGAAGATTCGGGAAGTAGTGCCCAAACCTCAATTCCCAAACTTCAAGGGGAGCACAAAACAAAAAAAACACACGTTTTTTTCTTTCTCCCCTGATTGGTGTGCAGCAAAATAATCATCTTTAACAACGCCTACGCGGGAACTGCGGCAGTCGACTACGGCAGGAGCACCCGGTGAGTACGTTTCATTATCCCATTTCTGCCACATCTTTGTTTCTTTAGGAGAAAGAAAAAAAAAAAAAAAAACAAAAAAAAAAAACAATATTTATATAGAAAAAAAAAAAAAAGCTAAACCCCCAGCCGCCTCCCGTTATTTTTCGTGGCGGCCTATCACTATAAGATAACTGAGTTTTGATGAAATTTTTTTTTCCTCGGCGGTACAGCATTTGGGGCCACACCCTAGCCAATGACAGAGCAGTATTAACGAAGTAAGGCAGCTTGCAGTATATTTCCCATATATCAAATTTAAATTTAAATTTTTTTAGAACGATTCAAGTTAATGAAAAAAAAAAAAAAAAAAAAAACTATTCAATCTCAAGCCATTTGGCCCAGTTATTTGCTTTCTTTCAGAGTAGTTAGGACACCCAGTCCATATTTTTTATAATTAGGTTTTTGGTGAATCTGAATATATGTATATAATGAATACTTAACAGAGACATTACTATCATTTCCATCCCCCCCATGACCCGGATGTCGGACCTCGGTGCTCTATAATTTAATTTTTTTCTTTTTGTCGGTCTTCTTAGGAGGGATGCCCCCACTCGTAGGGGAGTTGAGGGTGTCGTCGAGGTGGGTAAGAGAGGGAAGTTGATTGAGAGGAGGCTTGGTCAACTTCCCACCCCTACACCGGGACGGACGGATCCCGGAGAAGCTTTTTGTACTCCCCTTTCCTTTTCTGATACCTTCGGAGTGATTCAGCTATGTGGGGCATGAGAAAACTTTTTTTGGAAGGGACTCCGCAACCCTTCTATTGTGGGAGCGCGGACATAAATTCCCGCTAAGGTGTCATAAGAGGCAGTGGCCACGAACCCCACCCCAACCGGCGAGCTAGCTCGTGCCGCCAGCAAGGCGCTCCCTGGTCCTGTTTCGGACACCTTACCTCCGGACTGCACGTCCATACCTGTAAGTTCTGATAGGACAGTAACGTAGCGTTTATTTTCAGCCTGACTCGGGTCCCCGTTTATGTCGCATGGCCGACTGGCTATTTGTCCAGCAGTAATTCTTACAAATAAAATGGCGCCCAACGTGGGGCCCGAATGAGATGGGAATCTGTTTCATTCGGGTCACCACTCTAGCCTGCACGGCACTTTGTTTTAAGTATTGCTGTTTAGTCCAGCACCGCCCCCTCTCCCCTCTCCGGTAGTGGTGGTGAGAGGAGTTTCTATTGGATACCTGTGACTACCATTCCCCCCCCTAATGCGTTTGGGCTGTACCTTCCTATCTGGGGAGGGTTTGCGAGTCAGTTCGTGATAAGAGTTCTCGAATTCTGTCATAGCGATTGGGCAAGGCTTCACTGGATGAGGTAGGGTTACATGCTTTGGTTTGGCGGGTGGTGAGTCCCATGCCAGTTCGAGGCTACGGTTTCCCTAGACTGTGCCTTTGCGACATGAGAATTTTCTCCCCGACAACCCCTGGCGTTACAGTCTGAACACAGTTCCGCGTTCCTGGTAGCTGTCTGGAAGCTTATTGAGAGATCGTGATCGAGAAGTATTACTGCTCTTTCATTGCCTCAGGGGCTTCCTGCCAGTGTCTTGGGTCTAGGTAATCCTGTGGGCCTTGAGGGAGGCCTGAGAGATCGGTATGTTCTGGCTCAGCCCGACATACTAGCCTCAGTCCATCTTTCCTGGCTGCGCATGGATGCTGGCGAACTGCATTAAGAATCCTTCTTCCCGCCGTCTTTCCTATCCCTTTCCCCCCCCCCCCCCCCCCTTCCAATGTAATGCAGAGTTCTGGTATTATATTGGGTTGTCTGCATTTTTTCTTTAAGTCCTCCAACTTTATATAGTTTTCGCATTGATTTCGGTTGATAGTCATCCAATTTTCAAATTTAAATTGCCTACTAGGTAATAAACGAATGTTGTTTGCTAACTATTTTCTTTCTTTTAAGTAGAGTAATTTTTTTTGTTTTCGCATACATTTAGTAAACAAAAATTAATTAGTTTGATTAAATTCATAATTTTTTTTTGTTCGGACACCGAGTGAACGCACCTGTGGTCATGGGGACGTGGAATACTGATTGATTTTTTTTCGTAAGCGAAAATTTTTGTTTGTACATGATAGTACAGTTCGTTAGTAGGAGTTTATTGAGGAGCATTGGAGTTTAGTTTAGTATTTTCATCACTTTGGTATTAGTGGAAGGAGATCCAACGAATTTGTTAGATTCAAACTTTTCGTTAAATCGAGGCTATATTTTTTTTTGCGCTAGCTAAATTTTATTTCGGGTGTTAGCTCGCATAGCATTAGCAAGCACACTCGAGCGGTGTAACATTTTTCTTTTGGTTGTCCCAACTTCCTGGCGGACTTGTCGTCATGACTAGCAAACCAGGGGCTTCAGGGGCCAGCAGCTTGGATGATACGGTGGTAGAAAGGCCCGCCGGGAATGCCAGAAGCGACTCGGGCGTAACGCTGCCTTCCCAAGGAACCGGAGATAGTCCTGCAGCTTTGGACACCCTGAGGGTGGAATTGCATAGCATAAGGGACGCTCTTAATGAGATTAGAAATGGCTACGGTTTGAGGCCGATAGGTAACGAGCAGCCTGGGGGTTCCCGTACGCGAGGTGGGGGCACACCCAGCGGAAACGCTAATACGACTGGAACCCGAGGAGGAGGTAGAGGACGGCCACCTAGAGCAGGGACACGTACAGGGCTGAGGAGTCAGAGCGGAAGAACCCAACAGGCTCCAAACACTCCTCCGCCTAGCTTCGAGGCTCGGATGTCACAGGCGGAGCGTCCAGGAGGTGCTCATGCCGGAGCTGGGCTGAATGGTCCTTTCGAGTCTAGTCCACACTCTCAGAGGAGTGATTTTCTTTCGGGAGGCGCTTCTCACATGACTTCACCCAGGGATAGCTCAGACTACATACCAACTCGTAAGTCTGTGATTCTCTCCTGGAAATTTTCATTTAATGGCGACGCTAAGGGAATGACCGCCGAAGACTTTATTTATAGGACAGATTGCGTGGCCCGGTCTAGCGGAGTGAGTGAAACGGAGCTATGCTCTAACATACATTTTCTGCTGAAAGAAAAAGCAGAGACCTGGTTTTGGGCCGTCTTTCGCAGGCAATTCCGCAGTTTCACCTGGTTAATATTCAAGTCGCAACTTCAGGAAAGATTCCAACCACCTCAGTCTGACCATCGGATTCTGCAAGCTCTTATGACAGCCCGCCAGTTACCCTCGGAGACGTATGCTGACTTCGAGCAGCGCATCCTAGCCCTGCAATATAAATTAATTCGTCCGTTGCCGGAGGCAGAATTGGTTAAGATAATTAAGGATGGGCTCGTCCCCCGGTTAGCACACCTTGTGTATGTGCAACCGGCGTACACCCTGCATGATCTACGACATACCTGCAGACAGGCTGAAAGACTGCAGTCTAACACTTCTCGTAGTGTTTTCTCACCCAGATCAGCCTTTGGTAGAGTGCAGGAGCTTACCACTGAAGAAGATGCTATACCTGAACCGGATGTGGTAGGATGTGGGATTGACGCTATTAACGGAGAAACGTCTGATATCAAATGTTGGAATTGCCTCCAACAGGGCCACTATTTTCAAATGTGTCCCGCCGAGCAGAGACGTCTATTCTGCTACAAGTGTGGCAGCGTAGGCACCACAACACCCCGATGCCCTAAGTGTTCGGGAAACCGAACCTCGGGCAGTACTGCCGCCGGAGTGCCGCGCCCGTCTCAAAACTTGCCGGCGACCCAGATGAAGTCTCCAAAATCTTCACTCTCGATACCGACCCACAAGTCGTAAATGACACATCTCTTTCAAAAGTTTCTATACCTGACTCGTCCCTCGCCTTAACGACTTTATCAAATAAAGACCCGGCTGTAACAAATTCTATCCCAGACTTGTCAAATCTTATCTTTATGGACCCCACTATCTCAAAGGATTCTAGTGTGCACCCTAATACACACCAAAAACTATCGCTACACGAGCGCTGGAAAAATTACTATCAGGTCCGAAGGCGCATATTTAATTCCGAACTACAAGCTGACTCCAACGTCGATTCCCGTCACCCATTGTCGAAGCGCAAATATCAAGCTCTGTTAAGAGTAAGACGACTAGCAGTGGAGCGTAGGCATGTCTTTAAAGGCATCGCGTCTGGCATTGTTCAAGCTTCGGGGGATGATAGACCATATCTTAAAGTACTGATAAATGGCCTTCCCATCATTGGGTTGCTAGACAGTGGAGCTAGTATTACTTGCCTTGGAGCGGGGGCTGATCAGTTTATTCGTAAAGCCAATCTAACACCCGTCAGACTAAATAGATCAGTAGCTACAGCGGACGGAAGAGGACAGGCCGTCACGGGCCTAGTAAAGGCCTCGGTCACCTACCGCGGGCTAACGAAGACGCTGACGATCTGCATTGTGCCTAGCCTGGCCCAGCAGCTTTACCTAGGAGTGGACTTCTGGCGTAATTTTAATTTAGCCCCAGGGCTAATTTCTGAACTTTCCATCCTCCCTGGCACCGACAGCTTAAGACATCATTTGACCCCCGATCAATCCTTGCAGTTGGAAGAAGCCATCTCCAAGTTTCCTAACTTCGCGGTTCACGGTCTCGGCAAAACTCACCTCATGGAGCATATTATAGACACCGCTGATGCCAACCCCATCAAACAGCGCCACTACCCCGTCTCCCCAGCGATTCAGAAACTGATGTGGGAGGAGCTGGATCGGATGTTGGAGTTGGGCGTGATTGAGGAGTCGAACAGTCCCTGGAACTCACCGGTAGTACTCGTACGGAAACCGGGGAAAAATCGCCTTTGTCTCGACTCACGCGCCGTCAACAAGGTCACAGTAAAGGACGCTTACCCACTGCCGCATATCGACGGTCTTCTGGGCAGGTTGCAGGACACTCGATTTATCAGCGGCATAGACCTGAAGGACGCGTTTTGGCAAATTCCATTGGAACTACACAGCCGTGAGAAAACTGCCTTCACCGTACCTGGTAGGCCTCTCTACCAGTTTACGGTGATGCCCTTCGGTTTGTGTAACGCGCCCCAAAGGATGTGTCGGCTGATGGATCGAGTGATCCCTGGTTGTCTCCGAGAGAACGTTTTTGTCTATTTGGATGACTTGCTGGTAGTGACATCCACCTTTGATAAGCATATCCAAATCCTGAGGGAAGTTGCAGAGCGTTTACGACAAGCGGGACTGACGATCAATGTAAGCAAAAGTAACTTTTGCGTCCGCGAAGTGCGGTACCTCGGATTTATCGTGGGGGATGGAACTTTGAAAACCGACCCAGATAAGATATCAGCTATTCAAGGATACCCTGAACCTAAAACGGCTAAGCAATTACGTCGCTTTCTGGGGATGACAGGCTGGTACCAGAGGTTCGTGCCCAATTATTCATCCGTAGCCGCACCTCTCACAGACTGCCTGAAAAAGTCCAAAGTGTTCCAGCTCTCAGACGAAGGAAAGCAATCCTTCTGCAAACTGAAATCGGCGTTAGTTTCGGCCACGGAATTATATACCCCGGATTATACTCGGCGATTCTACATCCAATGCGACGCCAGCACCTCAGGAGTAGGGAGTGTGCTGTTTCAAAAAGACGAACAAGGCAACGAACACCCAATCGCCTTCATGTCCAAAAAGGTTAACGCGACTCAGGCCAAGTACAGCATAACCGAGCTTGAATGCTACGCCGCCCTGCTGAGCGTAAAAAAATTTCGCGCATACGTCGAGGGCCATGAGTTTACCATAATCACGGATCATGCTAGCTTGCGTTGGCTGCTAAACCAGAAGGATCTGAGTGGGCGACTCGCTCGGTGGAGTTTGAAGCTACAAGGATTTAACTTCGAAATCGAACACCGTAGAGGTAGTCAAAACGTCGTGCCTGACGCGTTGTCACGCATATACATGGATGAATTGAGTCCGGCAACTACGTATCCACTGGACATTGATCTCTCTTCCCCTTATTTCTCCTCAACAGAGTATAAGGACCTGCAGTCCACCATCCAGGAAAATACTGGTCAGCTTCCGGATCTATGTGTTTCGGAGGGCTTCGTCTATGCTCGTCGAGAGCCCCGTTCCGGAAATGTGAATGAAGAGGAAACCTGTTGGAAGTTGTGGGTCCCCGCTCAACTGACTCACGAATTGATAGAAAATGCACATGAACCTCCTCAGACCGGACATGGCGGGTTTCATAAAACCTTATACCGCTTACGCCAGAAATACTATTGGCCTGGCATGGTGAAGCAGGTGAAAGATTATGTGTCAAACTGCGAAATCTGCAAAGAATCTAAAACCATTTCACAAATTCAGCGGCCACCCATGGGAAAATCAATGCAGGTGCATCGTCCGTTCCAGTTCCTTTACGTGGACTTTATGGGCCCGTACCCACGCACTAAGCGGGGCCATTCATGTATCTTCGTGGTAGTTGATGGCTTCAGCAAATTTGTGTTCTTGAAGGCCATGCGAGCGGAATCGGCGGAGCTAGTTATTCAGTATTTGGAAGATGAGATTTTTTCTACCTTTGGAGTTCCAGAGGTGGTGTTCTCTGACAACGGTAGACAATTTGTTTCCAAGACTTTCCAGCGGCTTCTTTCCGATTATGGTATCAGACACGTCCGCACGGCCAAGCATTCTCCACACCCTAACGCTTCAGAGCGCGTGAATCGTTCAGTACTTGCAGCTATCCGCGCATATATTACAGATGACCAGCAGCACTGGGATCTGCATCTTCCGAAAATTGCCTGTGCTCTTCGGAGCGCTATTCACCAATCAGTAGACGTCGAACCTTACTACGCCCTATTCGGCCAACACATGGTGCTCCATGGGTCTGCTTACCCCCTTTTGAAAAGGCTGAGAAGTCTCGACGATGGAGAGGCTAGTTGCGTGCCGGGATCTGATCGGATGGCCCTAATTCGAGGGCGAATCAAGGAGCAACTACAACTTGCGCACTCTCGACATGAGAAGGCTTACAATACCAGGTGCCGCAACGTGAAATACTCCCCGGGACAGGAAGTCTTTAGGAAGCTGTTCACACAAAGTAACATGGCTCAAGGAAGAAACGCAAAGCTAGAAAAGAGATACGCTAAAGCCAGAATCCTCCGAATGGTAGGAAGCGCACTGTACGAGTTGGAGGACCTGCAAGGTAAACCCCTGGGAGTGTACCACGCCAAGGACCTTCGGCAGTAGTACTGCATATATCGAATTCGATCGGCCCCCGTTCCTCTGACATCTTCCTGTCGTTATGATCGACCTGAAGCTGCCAGCCTTGTGACGGCTGCCTGTTCGGAAAATAATACACACGCCACCACTGACACAGAAGTGGCAAAAGGGAAATCTCCCTCACGTTCGAGAGCCACCTGGGTGTGAGTTACTAGGATACGGTATTGCCGCATTGCCCTGAGACCAACCGGCAAGGCGGATGTCACCAGCTCGGCCATTTTGTTGCCAGCCGCGTGATCAGTCGGGTGCGCTTGACGCAAAAGAAAAAGTAAAAAAAAAACACGAAAGTGAGTTCATTTAATATTTGAAGTGCTCGGAGTCCGCGTGTGTGACCCAGCCCCTCCCGCAGCAAGGAAAGCAGCTAGACCAACGACCACTGCAGGAAGGAAATAAAGGAAACTTGACCGGCGAGCAGGCCGCGACCAGCAGGTAAAGTTACCTGTTTTTTTTTGTCTTAAATTTCCTCACCCCGGCCTCCGCGCAGGGCACATCAGGTGGTGGCGAAGTGCCTCCAGGATATTCTTAATTGTAAAAGCGGCATTCAGCACCCCCCGCCCCTCGGGGCCCCTAAAAATCAGGGAGAGGTGCAGGACCACCGCACCCTCCCTCCCAGTTTTTTTTCCTCCTGGATTGAGCATCGCTAGCCGAAGCAAGTACCCGCATGCCCATCCTCTTGTACTAGAGGGCCCCAGCAGTTGAGCGGTAAAGGCAAAGTCCCTAGGGATCAACTCATCCAGCAGCATCAGCACCCCCCCCCCAAGCCAGCATCAGTCAAGGGCTAACAGAGCCTCAGGCTCCTACATGCATTTTGGAGCACGCCCCCCCCCCCAAACGGAACCCCCATCGAGGCAAGGATCTGAGCAGCATCCCGCACGCCTAGCGGGCCAACGAGGAAGGCAACCTTCATCAGCAAACGCCCCTCCCCCGTCTAGGAGGAGTTACTATCTTTGGATCGAAGCCCAACGGACCCGCGACGACGACCTAGGCTTAGTATTAGTAGTAGATTTATTAATTTATTAAGTAGCACGGGCCACGAGCTAGGCATAGGGCTCGAGTAGCTGGCGTGGTGACATGGTGTATCGCTGCGGAAGATTCGGGAAGTAGTGCCCAAACCTCAATTCCCAAACTTCAAGGGGAGCACAAAACAAAAAAAACACACGTTTTTTTCTTTCTCCCCTGATTGGTGTGCAGCAAAATAATCATCTTTAACAACGCCTACGCGGGAACTGCGGCAGTCGACTACGGCAGGAGCACCCGGTGAGTACGTTTCATTATCCCATTTCTGCCACATCTTTGTTTCTTTAGGAGAAAGAAAAAAAAAAAAAAAACAAAAAAAAAAAAACAATATTTATATAGAAAAAAAAAAAAAAAGCTAAACCCCCAGCCGCCTCCCGTTATTTTTCGTGGCGGCCTATCACTATAAGATAACTGAGTTTTGATGAAATTTTTTTTTCCTCGGCGGTACAGCATTTGGGGCCACACCCTAGCCAATGACAGAGCAGTATTAACGAAGTAAGGCAGCTTGCAGTATATTTCCCATATATCAAATTTAAATTTAAATTTTTTTAGAACGATTCAAGTTAATGAAAAAAAAAAAAAAAAAAAAAACTATTCAATCTCAAGCCATTTGGCCCAGTTATTTGCTTTCTTTCAGAGTAGTTAGGACACCCAGTCCATATTTTTTATAATTAGGTTTTTGGTGAATCTGAATATATGTATATAATGAATACTTAACAGAGACATTACTATCATTTCCATCCCCCCCATGACCCGGATGTCGGACCTCGGTGCTCTATAATTTAATTTTTTTCTTTTTGTCGGTCTTCTTAGGAGGGATGCCCCCACTCGTAGGGGAGTTGAGGGTGTCGTCGAAGTGGGTAAGAGAGGGAAGTTGATTGAGAGGAGGCTTGGTCAACTTCCCACCCCTACACCGGGACGGACGGATCCCGGAGAAGCTTTTTGTACTCCCCTTTCCTTTTCTGATACCTTCGGAGTGATTCAGCTATGTGGGGCATGAGAAAACTTTTTTTGGAAGGGACTCCGCAACCCTTCTATTGTGGGAGCGCGGACATAAATTCCCGCTAAGGTGTCATAAGAGGCAGTGGCCACGAACCCCACCCCAACCGGCGAGCTAGCTCGTGCCGCCAGCAAGGCGCTCCCTGGTCCTGTTTCGGACACCTTACCTCCGGACTGCACGTCCATACCTGTAAGTTCTGATAGGACAGTAACGTAGCGTTTATTTTCAGCCTGACTCGGGTCCCCGTTTATGTCGCATGGCCGACTGGCTATTTGTCCAGCAGTAATTCTTACAAATAAAATGGCGCCCAACGTGGGGCCCGAATGAGATGGGAATCTGTTTCATTCGGGTCACCACTCTAGCCTGCACGGCACTTTGTTTTAAGTATTGCTGTTTAGTCCAGCACCGCCCCCTCTCCCCTCTCCGGTAGTGGTGGTGAGAGGAGTTTCTATTGGATACCTGTGACTACCATTCCCCCCCCTAATGCGTTTGGGCTGTACCTTCCTATCTGGGGAGGGTTTGCGAGTCAGTTCGTGATAAGAGTTCTCGAATTCTGTCATAGCGATTGGGCAAGGCTTCACTGGATGAGGTAGGGTTACATGCTTTGGTTTGGCGGGTGGTGAGTCCCATGCCAGTTCGAGGCTACGGTTTCCCTAGACTGTGCCTTTGCGACATGAGAATTTTCTCCCCGACAACCCCTGGCGTTACAGTCTGAACACAGTTCCGCGTTCCTGGTAGCTGTCTGGAAGCTTATTGAGAGATCGTGATCGAGAAGTATTACTGCTCTTTCATTGCCTCAGGGGCTTCCTGCCAGTGTCTTGGGTCTAGGTAATCCTGTGGGCCTTGAGGGAGGCCTGAGAGATCGGTATGTTCTGGCTCAGCCCGACATACTAGCCTCAGTCCATCTTTCCTGGCTGCGCATGGATGCTGGCGAACTGCATTAAGAATCCTTCTTCCCGCCGTCTTTCCTATCCCTTTCCCCCCCCCCCCCCCCCCCCCTTCCAATGTAATGCAGAGTTCTGGTATTATATTGGGTTGTCTGCATTTTTTCTTTAAGTCCTCCAACTTTATATAGTTTTCGCATTGATTTCGGTTGATAGTCATCCAATTTTCAAATTTAAATTGCCTACTAGGTAATAAACGAATGTTGTTTGCTAACTATTTTCTTTCTTTTAAGTAGAGTAATTTTTTTTGTTTTCGCATACATTTAGTAAACAAAAATTAATTAGTTTGATTAAATTCATAATTTTTTTTTGTTCGGACACCGAGTGAACGCACCTGTGGTCATGGGGACGTGGAATACTGATTGATTTTTTTTCGTAAGCGAAAATTTTTGTTTGTACATGATAGTACAGTTCGTTAGTAGGAGTTTATTGAGGAGCATTGGAGTTTAGTTTAGTATTTTCATCACTTTGGTATTAGTGGAAGGAGATCCAACGAATTTGTTAGATTCAAACTTTTCGTTAAATCGAGGCTATATTTTTTTTTGCGCTAGCTAAATTTTATTTCGGGTGTTAGCTCGCATAGCATTAGCAAGCACACTCGAGCGGTGTAACATTTTTCTTTTGGTTGTCCCAACTTCCTGGCGGACTTGTCGTCATGACTAGCAAACCAGGGGCTTCAGGGGCCAGCAGCTTGGATGATACGGTGGTAGAAAGGCCCGCCGGGAATGCCAGAAGCGACTCGGGCGTAACGCTGCCTTCCCAAGGAACCGGAGATAGTCCTGCAGCTTTGGACACCCTGAGGGTGGAATTGCATAGCATAAGGGACGCTCTTAATGAGATTAGAAATGGCTACGGTTTGAGGCCGATAGGTAACGAGCAGCCTGGGGGTTCCCGTACGCGAGGTGGGGGCACACCCAGCGGAAACGCTAATACGACTGGAACCCGAGGAGGAGGTAGAGGACGGCCACCTAGAGCAGGGACACGTACAGGGCTGAGGAGTCAGAGCGGAAGAACCCAACAGGCTCCAAACACTCCTCCGCCTAGCTTCGAGGCTCGGATGTCACAGGCGGAGCGTCCAGGAGGTGCTCATGCCGGAGCTGGGCTGAATGGTCCTTTCGAGTCTAGTCCACACTCTCAGAGGAGTGATTTTCTTTCGGGAGGCGCTTCTCACATGACTTCACCCAGGGATAGCTCAGACTACATACCAACTCGTAAGTCTGTGATTCTCTCCTGGAAATTTTCATTTAATGGCGACGCTAAGGGAATGACCGCCGAAGACTTTATTTATAGGACAGATTGCGTGGCCCGGTCTAGCGGAGTGAGTGAAACGGAGCTATGCTCTAACATACATTTTCTGCTGAAAGAAAAAGCAGAGACCTGGTTTTGGGCCGTCTTTCGCAGGCAATTCCGCAGTTTCACCTGGTTAATATTCAAGTCGCAACTTCAGGAAAGATTCCAACCACCTCAGTCTGACCATCGGATTCTGCAAGCTCTTATGACAGCCCGCCAGTTACCCTCGGAGACGTATGCTGACTTCGAGCAGCGCATCCTAGCCCTGCAATATAAATTAATTCGTCCGTTGCCGGAGGCAGAATTGGTTAAGATAATTAAGGATGGGCTCGTCCCCCGGTTAGCACACCTTGTGTATGTGCAACCGGCGTACACCCTGCATGATCTACGACATACCTGCAGACAGGCTGAAAGACTGCAGTCTAACACTTCTCGTAGTGTTTTCTCACCCAGATCAGCCTTTGGTAGAGTGCAGGAGCTTACCACTGAAGAAGATGCTATACCTGAACCGGATGTGGTAGGATGTGGGATTGACGCTATTAACGGAGAAACGTCTGATATCAAATGTTGGAATTGCCTCCAACAGGGCCACTATTTTCAAATGTGTCCCGCCGAGCAGAGACGTCTATTCTGCTACAAGTGTGGCAGCGTAGGCACCACAACACCCCGATGCCCTAAGTGTTCGGGAAACCGAACCTCGGGCAGTACTGCCGCCGGAGTGCCGCGCCCGTCTCAAAACTTGCCGGCGACCCAGATGAAGTCTCCAAAATCTTCACTCTCGATACCGACCCACAAGTCGTAAATGACACATCTCTTTCAAAAGTTTCTATACCTGACTCGTCCCTCGCCTTAACGACTTTATCAAATAAAGACCCGGCTGTAACAAATTCTATCCCAGACTTGTCAAATCTTATCTTTATGGACCCCACTATCTCAAAGGATTCTAGTGTGCACCCTAATACACACCAAAAACTATCGCTACACGAGCGCTGGAAAAATTACTATCAGGTCCGAAGGCGCATATTTAATTCCGAACTACAAGCTGACTCCAACGTCGATTCCCGTCACCCATTGTCGAAGCGCAAATATCAAGCTCTGTTAAGAGTAAGACGACTAGCAGTGGAGCGTAGGCATGTCTTTAAAGGCATCGCGTCTGGCATTGTTCAAGCTTCGGGGGATGATAGACCATATCTTAAAGTACTGATAAATGGCCTTCCCATCATTGGGTTGCTAGACAGTGGAGCTAGTATTACTTGCCTTGGAGCGGGGGCTGATCAGTTTATTCGTAAAGCCAATCTAACACCCGTCAGACTAAATAGATCAGTAGCTACAGCGGACGGAAGAGGACAGGCCGTCACGGGCCTAGTAAAGGCCTCGGTCACCTACCGCGGGCTAACGAAGACGCTGACGATCTGCATTGTGCCTAGCCTGGCCCAGCAGCTTTACCTAGGAGTGGACTTCTGGCGTAATTTTAATTTAGCCCCAGGGCTAATTTCTGAACTTTCCATCCTCCCTGGCACCGACAGCTTAAGACATCATTTGACCCCCGATCAATCCTTGCAGTTGGAAGAAGCCATCTCCAAGTTTCCTAACTTCGCGGTTCACGGTCTCGGCAAAACTCACCTCATGGAGCATATTATAGACACCGCTGATGCCAACCCCATCAAACAGCGCCACTACCCCGTCTCCCCAGCGATTCAGAAACTGATGTGGGAGGAGCTGGATCGGATGTTGGAGTTGGGCGTGATTGAGGAGTCGAACAGTCCCTGGAACTCACCGGTAGTACTCGTACGGAAACCGGGGAAAAATCGCCTTTGTCTCGACTCACGCGCCGTCAACAAGGTCACAGTAAAGGACGCTTACCCACTGCCGCATATCGACGGTCTTCTGGGCAGGTTGCAGGACACTCGATTTATCAGCGGCATAGACCTGAAGGACGCGTTTTGGCAAATTCCATTGGAACTACACAGCCGTGAGAAAACTGCCTTCACCGTACCTGGTAGGCCTCTCTACCAGTTTACGGTGATGCCCTTCGGTTTGTGTAACGCGCCCCAAAGGATGTGTCGGCTGATGGATCGAGTGATCCCTGGTTGTCTCCGAGAGAACGTTTTTGTCTATTTGGATGACTTGCTGGTAGTGACATCCACCTTTGATAAGCATATCCAAATCCTGAGGGAAGTTGCAGAGCGTTTACGACAAGCGGGACTGACGATCAATGTAAGCAAAAGTAACTTTTGCGTCCGCGAAGTGCGGTACCTCGGATTTATCGTGGGGGATGGAACTTTGAAAACCGACCCAGATAAGATATCAGCTATTCAAGGATACCCTGAACCTAAAACGGCTAAGCAATTACGTCGCTTTCTGGGGATGACAGGCTGGTACCAGAGGTTCGTGCCCAATTATTCATCCGTAGCCGCACCTCTCACAGACTGCCTGAAAAAGTCCAAAGTGTTCCAGCTCTCAGACGAAGGAAAGCAATCCTTCTGCAAACTGAAATCGGCGTTAGTTTCGGCCACGGAATTATATACCCCGGATTATACTCGGCGATTCTACATCCAATGCGACGCCAGCACCTCAGGAGTAGGGAGTGTGCTGTTTCAAAAAGACGAACAAGGCAACGAACACCCAATCGCCTTCATGTCCAAAAAGGTTAACGCGACTCAGGCCAAGTACAGCATAACCGAGCTTGAATGCTACGCCGCCCTGCTGAGCGTAAAAAAATTTCGCGCATACGTCGAGGGCCATGAGTTTACCATAATCACGGATCATGCTAGCTTGCGTTGGCTGCTAAACCAGAAGGATCTGAGTGGGCGACTCGCTCGGTGGAGTTTGAAGCTACAAGGATTTAACTTCGAAATCGAACACCGTAGAGGTAGTCAAAACGTCGTGCCTGACGCGTTGTCACGCATATACATGGATGAATTGAGTCCGGCAACTACGTATCCACTGGACATTGATCTCTCTTCCCCTTATTTCTCCTCAACAGAGTATAAGGACCTGCAGTCCACCATCCAGGAAAATACTGGTCAGCTTCCGGATCTATGTGTTTCGGAGGGCTTCGTCTATGCTCGTCGAGAGCCCCGTTCCGGAAATGTGAATGAAGAGGAAACCTGTTGGAAGTTGTGGGTCCCCGCTCAACTGACTCACGAATTGATAGAAAATGCACATGAACCTCCTCAGACCGGACATGGCGGGTTTCATAAAACCTTATACCGCTTACGCCAGAAATACTATTGGCCTGGCATGGTGAAGCAGGTGAAAGATTATGTGTCAAACTGCGAAATCTGCAAAGAATCTAAAACCATTTCACAAATTCAGCGGCCACCCATGGGAAAATCAATGCAGGTGCATCGTCCGTTCCAGTTCCTTTACGTGGACTTTATGGGCCCGTACCCACGCACTAAGCGGGGCCATTCATGTATCTTCGTGGTAGTTGATGGCTTCAGCAAATTTGTGTTCTTGAAGGCCATGCGAGCGGAATCGGCGGAGCTAGTTATTCAGTATTTGGAAGATGAGATTTTTTCTACCTTTGGAGTTCCAGAGGTGGTGTTCTCTGACAACGGTAGACAATTTGTTTCCAAGACTTTCCAGCGGCTTCTTTCCGATTATGGTATCAGACACGTCCGCACGGCCAAGCATTCTCCACACCCTAACGCTTCAGAGCGCGTGAATCGTTCAGTACTTGCAGCTATCCGCGCATATATTACAGATGACCAGCAGCACTGGGATCTGCATCTTCCGAAAATTGCCTGTGCTCTTCGGAGCGCTATTCACCAATCAGTAGACGTCGAACCTTACTACGCCCTATTCGGCCAACACATGGTGCTCCATGGGTCTGCTTACCCCCTTTTGAAAAGGCTGAGAAGTCTCGACGATGGAGAGGCTAGTTGCGTGCCGGGATCTGATCGGATGGCCCTAATTCGAGGGCGAATCAAGGAGCAACTACAACTTGCGCACTCTCGACATGAGAAGGCTTACAATACCAGGTGCCGCAACGTGAAATACTCCCCGGGACAGGAAGTCTTTAGGAAGCTGTTCACACAAAGTAACATGGCTCAAGGAAGAAACGCAAAGCTAGAAAAGAGATACGCTAAAGCCAGAATCCTCCGAATGGTAGGAAGCGCACTGTACGAGTTGGAGGACCTGCAAGGTAAACCCCTGGGAGTGTACCACGCCAAGGACCTTCGGCAGTAGTACTGCATATATCGAATTCGATCGGCCCCCGTTCCTCTGACATCTTCCTGTCGTTATGATCGACCTGAAGCTGCCAGCCTTGTGACGGCTGCCTGTTCGGAAAATAATACACACGCCACCACTGACACAGAAGTGGCAAAAGGGAAATCTCCCTCACGTTCGAGAGCCACCTGGGTGTGAGTTACTAGGATACGGTATTGCCGCATTGCCCTGAGACCAACCGGCAAGGCGGATGTCACCAGCTCGGCCATTTTGTTGCCAGCCGCGTGATCAGTCGGGTGCGCTTGACGCAAAAGAAAAAGTAAAAAAAAAACACGAAAGTGAGTTCATTTAATATTTGAAGTGCTCGGAGTCCGCGTGTGTGACCCAGCCCCTCCCGCAGCAAGGAAAGCAGCTAGACCAACGACCACTGCAGGAAGGAAATAAAGGAAACTTGACCGGCGAGCAGGCCGCGACCAGCAGGTAAAGTTACCTGTTTTTTTTTGTCTTAAATTTCCTCACCCCGGCCTCCGCGCAGGGCACATCAGGTGGTGGCGAAGTGCCTCCAGGATATTCTTAATTGTAAAAGCGGCATTCAGCACCCCCCGCCCCTCGGGGCCCCTAAAAATCAGGGAGAGGTGCAGGACCACCGCACCCTCCCTCCCAGTTTTTTTTCCTCCTGGATTGAGCATCGCTAGCCGAAGCAAGTACCCGCATGCCCATCCTCTTGTACTAGAGGGCCCCAGCAGTTGAGCGGTAAAGGCAAAGTCCCTAGGGATCAACTCATCCAGCAGCATCAGCACCCCCCCCCCAAGCCAGCATCAGTCAAGGGCTAACAGAGCCTCAGGCTCCTACATGCATTTTGGAGCACGCCCCCCCCCCCAAACGGAACCCCCATCGAGGCAAGGATCTGAGCAGCATCCCGCACGCCTAGCGGGCCAACGAGGAAGGCAACCTTCATCAGCAAACGCCCCTCCCCCGTCTAGGAGGAGTTACTATCTTTGGATCGAAGCCCAACGGACCCGCGACGACGACCTAGGCTTAGTATTAGTAGTAGATTTATTAATTTATTAAGTAGCACGGGCCACGAGCTAGGCATAGGGCTCGAGTAGCTGGCGTGGTGACATGGTGTATCGCTGCGGAAGATTCGGGAAGTAGTGCCCAAACCTCAATTCCCAAACTTCAAGGGGAGCACAAAACAAAAAAAACACACGTTTTTTTCTTTCTCCCCTGATTGGTGTGCAGCAAAATAATCATCTTTAACAACGCCTACGCGGGAACTGCGGCAGTCGACTACGGCAGGAGCACCCGGTGAGTACGTTTCATTATCCCATTTCTGCCACATCTTTGTTTCTTTAGGAGAAAGAAAAAAAAAAAAAAAACAAAAAAAAAAAAACAATATTTATATAGAAAAAAAAAAAAAAAGCTAAACCCCCAGCCGCCTCCCGTTATTTTTCGTGGCGGCCTATCACTATAAGATAACTGAGTTTTGATGAAATTTTTTTTTCCTCGGCGGTACAGCATTTGGGGCCACACCCTAGCCAATGACAGAGCAGTATTAACGAAGTAAGGCAGCTTGCAGTATATTTCCCATATATCAAATTTAAATTTAAATTTTTTTAGAACGATTCAAGTTAATGAAAAAAAAAAAAAAAAAAAAAAACTATTCAATCTCAAGCCATTTGGCCCAGTTATTTGCTTTCTTTCAGAGTAGTTAGGACACCCAGTCCATATTTTTTATAATTAGGTTTTTGGTGAATCTGAATATATGTATATAATGAATACTTAACAGAGACATTACTATCATTTCCATCCCCCCCATGACCCGGATGTCGGACCTCGGTGCTCTATAATTTAATTTTTTTCTTTTTGTCGGTCTTCTTAGGAGGGATGCCCCCACTCGTAGGGGAGTTGAGGGTGTCGTCGAAGTGGGTAAGAGAGGGAAGTTGATTGAGAGGAGGCTTGGTCAACTTCCCACCCCTACACCGGGACGGACGGATCCCGGAGAAGCTTTTTGTACTCCCCTTTCCTTCTCTGATACCTTCGGAGTGATTCAGCTATGTGGGGCATGAGAAAACTTTTTTTTGGAAGGGACTCCGCAACCCTTCTATTGTGGGAGCGCGGACATAAATTCCCGCTAAGGTGTCATAAGAGGCAGTGGCCACGAACCCCACCCCAACCGGCGAGCTAGCTCGTGCCGCCAGCAAGGCGCTCCCTGGTCCTGTTTCGGACACCTTACCTCCGGACTGCACGTCCATACCTGTAAGTTCTGATAGGACAGTAACGTAGCGTTTATTTTCAGCCTGACTCGGGTCCCCGTTTATGTCGCATGGCCGACTGGCTATTTGTCCAGCAGTAATTCTTACAAAATGCAAAAACCATTTTCCACAATTGGCCTCCCCAGGGTGATTTTTTGTGCTTAATCGATTAAAAACAAAATAATAAGAATATCCTGCAAAAGCAAGAAGAAGACTTGAGTCAATTCTGAGATTTTTAAATTTAAAGTTTCCTTGCACTACCTCGAAATTGAAAAAATGCAAAAACCATTTTCCACAATTGGCCTCCCCAGGGTGATTTTTTGTGCTTAATCGATTAAAAACAAAATAATAAGAATATCCTGCAAAAGCAAGAAGAAGACTTGAGCCAATTCTGAGATTTTTAAATTTCAAGTTTCCTTGCACTACCTCGAAATTGAAAATATGCAAAAATGATTTTCCACAATTGGCCTCCCCAGGGTGATTTTTTGTGCTTAATCGATTAAAAACAAAATAATAAGAATATCCTGCAAAAGCAAGAAGAAGACTTGAGCCAATTCTGAGATTTTTAAATTTAAATTTTCCTTGCACTACCTCGAAATTGAAAATATGCAAAAACCATTTTCCACAATTGGCCTCCCCAGGGTGATTTTTTGTGCTTAATCGATTAAAAACAAAATAATAAGAATATCCTGCAAAAGCAAGAAGAAGACTTGAGCCAATTCTGGGATTTTTAAATTTAAAGTTTCCTTGCACTACCTCGAAATTGAAAAAATGCAAAAATGATTTTCCACAATTGGCCTCCCCAGGGTGATTTTTTGTGCTTAATCGATTAAAAACAAAATAATAAGAATATCCTGCAAAAGCAAGAAGAAGACTTGAGTCAATTCTGAGATTTTTAAATTTAAATTTTCCTTGCACTACCTCAAAATTGAAAATATGCAAAAATGATTTTCCACAATTGGTCTCCCCAGGGTGATTTTTTGTGCTTAATCGATTAAAAACAAAATAATAAGAATATTCTGCAAAAGCAAGAAGAAGACTTGAGCCAATTCTGAGATTTTTAAATTTAAATTTTCCTTGCACTACGTCGAAATTGAAAAAATGCAAAAACCATTTTCCACAATTGGCCTCCCCAGGGTGATTTTTTGTGCTTAATCGATTAAAAGCAAAATAATAAGAATATCCTGCAAAAGCAAGAAGAAGACTTGAGCCAATTCTGAGATTTTTAAATTTCAAGTTTCCTTGCACTACCTCGAAATTGAAAAAATGCAAAAAACCATTTTCCACAATTGGCCTCCCCAGGGTGATTTTTTGTGCTTAATCGATTAAAAACAAAATAATAAGAATATCCTGCAAAAGCAAGAAGAAGACTTGAGTCAATTCTGAGATTTTTAAATTTACAGTTTCCTTGCACTACCTCGAAATTGAAAAAATGCAAAAATGATTTTCCACAATTGGCCTCCCCAGGGTGATTTTTTGTGCTTAATCGATTAAAAACAAAATAATAATAATATCCTGCAAAAGCAAGAAGAAGACTTGAGCCAATTCTGAGATTTTTAAATTTCAAGTTTCCTTGCACTACCTCGAAATTGAAAAAATGCAAAAACCATTTTCCACAATTGGCCTCCCCAGGGTGATTTTTTGTGCTTAATCGATTAAAAACAAAATAATAAGAATATCCTGCAAAAGCAAGAAGAAGACTTGAGCCAATTCTGAGATTTTTAAATTTCAAGTTTCCTTGCACTACCTCGAAATTGAAAATATGCAAAAATGATTTTCCACAATTGGCCTCCCCAGGGTGATTTTTTGTGCTTAATCGATTAAAAACAAAATAATAAGAATATCCTGCAAAAGCAAGAAGAAGACTTGAGTCAATTCTGAGATTTTTAAATTTAAAGTTTCCTTGCACTACCTCGAAATTGAAAAAATGCAAAAACCATTTTCCACAATTGGCCTCCCCAGGGTGATTTTTTGTGCTTAATCGATTAAAAACAAAATAATAAGAATATCCTGCAAAAGCAAGAAGAAGACTTGAGCCAATTCTGGGATTTTTAAATTTCAAGTTTTCTTGCACTACCTCGAAATTGAAAAAATGCAAAAACCATTTTCCACAATTGGCCTCCCCAGGGTGATTTTTTGTGCTTAATCGATTAAAAACAAAATAATAAGAATATCCTGCAAAAGCAAGAAGAAGACTTGAGTCAATTCTGAGATTTTTAAATTTCAAGTTTCCTTGCACTACCTCAAAATTGAAAAAATGCAAAAATGATTTTCCACAATTGGCCTCCCCAGGGTGATTTTTTGTGCTTAATCGATTAAAAACAAAATAATAAGAATATTCTGCAAAAGCAAGAAGAAGACTTGAGCCAATTCTGGGATTTTTAAATTTCAAGTTTTCTTGCACTACCTCGAAATTGAAAAAATGCAAAAACCATTTTCCACAATTGGCCTCCCCAGGGTGATTTTTTGTGCTTAATCGATTAAAAACAAAATAATAAGAATATCCTGCAAAAGCAAGAAGAAGACTTGAGCCAATTCTGGGATTTTTAAATTTCAAGTTTTCTTGCACTACCTCGAAATTGAAAAAATGCAAAAACCATTTTCCACAATTGGCCTCCCCAGGGTGATTTTTTGTGCTTAATCGATTAAAAACAAAATAATAAGAATATCCTGCAAAAGCAAGAAGAAGACTTGAGCCAATTCTGGGATTTTTAAATTTCAAGTTTTCTTGCACTACCTCGAAATTGAAAAAATGCAAAAACCATTTTCCACAATTGGCCTCCCCAGGGTGATTTTTTGTGCTTAATCGATTAAAAACAAAATAATAAGAATGTCCTGCAAAAGCAAGAAGAAGACTTGAGCCAATTCTGAGATTTTTAAATTTCAAGTTTCCTTGCACTACCTCGAAATTGAAAATATGCAAAAATGATTTTCCACAATTGGCCTCCCCAGGGTGATTTTTTGAGCTTAATCGATTAAAAACAAAATAATAAGAATGTCCTGCAAAAGCAAGAAGAAGACTTGAGCCAATTCTGAGATTTTTAAATTTAAATTTTCCTTGCACTACCTCGAAATTGAAAATATGCAAAAATGATTTTCCACAATTGGCCTCCCCAGGGTGATTTTTTGTGCTTAATCGATTAAAAACAAAATAATAAGAATATCCTGCAAAAGCAAGAAGAAGACTTGAGCCAATTCTGAGATTTTTAAATTTAAATTTTCCTTGCACTACCTCGAAATTGAAAATATGCAAAAACCATTTTCCACAATTGGCCTCCCCAGGGTGATTTTTTGTGCTTAATCGATTAAAAACAAAATAATAAGAATATCCTGCAAAAGCAAGAAGAAGACTTGAGCCAATTCTGGGATTTTTAAATTTAAAGTTTCCTTGCACTACCTCGAAATTGAAAAAATGCAAAAATGATTTTCCACAATTGGCCTCCCCAGGGTGATTTTTTGTGCTTAATCGATTAAAAACAAAATAATAAGAATATCCTGCAAAAGCAAGAAGAAGACTTGAGTCAATTCTGAGATTTTTAAATTTAAATTTTCCTTGCACTACCTCAAAATTGAAAATATGCAAAAATGATTTTCCACAATTGGTCTCCCCAGGGTGATTTTTTGTGCTTAATCGATTAAAAACAAAATAATAAGAATATTCTGCAAAAGCAAGAAGAAGACTTGAGCCAATTCTGAGATTTTTAAATTTAAATTTTCCTTGCACTACGTCGAAATTGAAAAAATGCAAAAACCATTTTCCACAATTGGCCTCCCCAGGGTGATTTTTTGTGCTTAATCGATTAAAAGCAAAATAATAAGAATATCCTGCAAAAGCAAGAAGAAGACTTGAGCCAATTCTGAGATTTTTAAATTTCAAGTTTCCTTGCACTACCTCGAAATTGAAAAAATGCAAAAAACCATTTTCCACAATTGGCCTCCCCAGGGTGATTTTTTGTGCTTAATCGATTAAAAACAAAATAATAAGAATATCCTGCAAAAGCAAGAAGAAGACTTGAGTCAATTCTGAGATTTTTAAATTTACAGTTTCCTTGCACTACCTCGAAATTGAAAAAATGCAAAAATGATTTTCCACAATTGGCCTCCCCAGGGTGATTTTTTGTGCTTAATCGATTAAAAACAAAATAATAATAATATCCTGCAAAAGCAAGAAGAAGACTTGAGCCAATTCTGAGATTTTTAAATTTCAAGTTTCCTTGCACTACCTCGAAATTGAAAAAATGCAAAAACCATTTTCCACAATTGGCCTCCCCAGGGTGATTTTTTGTGCTTAATCGATTAAAAACAAAATAATAAGAATATCCTGCAAAAGCAAGAAGAAGACTTGAGCCAATTCTGAGATTTTTAAATTTCAAGTTTCCTTGCACTACCTCGAAATTGAAAATATGCAAAAATGATTTTCCACAATTGGCCTCCCCAGGGTGATTTTTTGTGCTTAATCGATTAAAAACAAAATAATAAGAATATCCTGCAAAAGCAAGAAGAAGACTTGAGCCAATTCTGAGATTTTTAAATTTCAAGTTTCCTTGCACTACCTCGAAATTGAAAATATGCAAAAATGATTTTCCACAATTGGCCTCCCCAGGGTGATTTTTTGTGCTTAATCGATTAAAAACAAAATAATAAGAATATCCTGCAAAAGCAAGAAGAAGACTTGAGTCAATTCTGAGATTTTTAAATTTAAAGTTTCCTTGCACTACCTCGAAATTGAAAAAATGCAAAAACCATTTTCCACAATTGGCCTCCCCAGGGTGATTTTTTGTGCTTAATCGATTAAAAACAAAATAATAAGAATATCCTGCAAAAGCAAGAAGAAGACTTGAGCCAATTCTGGGATTTTTAAATTTCAAGTTTTCTTGCACTACCTCGAAATTGAAAAAATGCAAAAACCATTTTCCACAATTGGCCTCCCCAGGGTGATTTTTTGTGCTTAATCGATTAAAAACAAAATAATAAGAATATCCTGCAAAAGCAAGAAGAAGACTTGAGTCAATTCTGAGATTTTTAAATTTCAAGTTTCCTTGCACTACCTCAAAATTGAAAAAATGCAAAAATGATTTTCCACAATTGGCCTCCCCAGGGTGATTTTTTGTGCTTAATCGATTAAAAACAAAATAATAAGAATATTCTGCAAAAGCAAGAAGAAGACTTGAGCCAATTCTGGGATTTTTAAATTTCAAGTTTTCTTGCACTACCTCGAAATTGAAAAAATGCAAAAACCATTTTCCACAATTGGCCTCCCCAGGGTGATTTTTTGTGCTTAATCGATTAAAAACAAAATAATAAGAATATCCTGCAAAAGCAAGAAGAAGACTTGAGCCAATTCTGAGATTTTTAAATTTCAAGTTTCCTTGCACTACCTCGAAATTGAAAATATGCAAAAATGATTTTCCACAATTGGCCTCCCCAGGGTGATTTTTTGTGCTTAATCGATTAAAAACAAGATAATAAGAATATCCTGCAAAAGCAAGAAGAAGACTTGAGCCAATTCTGAGATTTTTAAATTTCAAGTTTCCTTGCACTACCTCGAAATTGAAAATATGCAAAAATGATTTTCCACAATTGGCCTCCCCAGGGTGATTTTTTGTGCTTAATCGATTAAAAACAAAATAATAAGAATATCCTGCAAAAGCAAGAAGAAGACTTGAGTCAATTCTGAGATTTTTAAATTTAAAGTTTCCTTGCACTACCTCGAAATTGAAAAAATGCAAAAACCATTTTCCACAATTGGCCTCCCCAGGGTGATTTTTTGTGCTTAATCGATTAAAAACAAAATAATAAGAATATCCTGCAAAAGCAAGAAGAAGACTTGAGCCAATTCGGGGATTTTTAAATTTCAAGTTTTCTTGCACTACCTCGAAATTGAAAAAATGCAAAAACCATTTTCCACAATTGGCCTCCCCAGGGTGATTTTTTGTGCTTAATCGATTAAAAACAAAATAATAAGAATATCCTGCAAAAGCAAGAAGAAGACTTGAGTCAATTCTGAGATTTTTAAATTTCAAGTTTCCTTGCACTACCTCAAAATTGAAAAAATGCAAAAATGATTTTCCACAATTGGCCTCCCCAGGGTGATTTTTTGTGCTTAATCGATTAAAAACAAAATAATAAGAATATTCTGCAAAAGCAAGAAGAAGACTTGAGCCAATTCTGGGATTTTTAAATTTCAAGTTTTCTTGCACTACCTCGAAATTGAAAAAATGCAAAAACCATTTTCCACAATTGGCCTCCCCAGGGTGATTTTTTGTGCTTAATCGATTAAAAACAAAATAATAAGAATATCCTGCAAAAGCAAGAAGAAGACTTGAGTCAATTCTGAGATTTTTAAATTTAAAGTTTCCTTGCACTACCTCGAAATTGAAAAAATGCAAAAACCATTTTCCACAATTGGCCTCCCCAGGGTGATTTTTTGTGCTTAATCGATTAAAAACAAAATAATAAGAATATCCTGCAAAAGCAAGAAGAAGACTTGAGCCAATTCTGAGATTTTTAAATTTCAAGTTTCCTTGCACTACCTCAAAATTGAAAATATGCAAAAATGATTTTCCACAATTGGCCTCCCCAGGGTGATTTTTTGTGCTTAATCGATTAAAAACAAAATAATAAGAATATCCTGCAAAAGCAAGAAGAAGACTTGAGCCAATTCTGAGATTTTTAAATTTCAAGTTTCCTTGCACTACCTCAAAATTGAAAAAATGCAAAAATGATTTTCCACAATTGGCCTCCCCAGGGTGATTTTTTGTGCTTAATCGATTAAAAACAAAATAATAAGAATATCCTGCAAAAGCAAGAAGAAGACTTGAGCCAATTCTGAGATTTTTAAATTTCAAGTTTCCTTGCACTACCTCAAAATTGAAAATATGCAAAAATGATTTTCCACAATTGGCCTCCCCAGGGTGATTTTTTGTGCTTAATCGATTAAAAACAAAATAATAAGAATATCCTGCAAAAGCAAGAAGAAGACTTGAGCCAATTCTGAGATTTTTAAATTTCAAGTTTCCTTGCACTACCTCAAAATTGAAAAAATGCAAAAATGATTTTCCACAATTGGCCTCCCCAGGGTGATTTTTTGTGCTTAATCGATTAAAAACAAAATAATAAGAATATCCTGCAAAAGCAAGAAGAAGACTTGAGTCAATTCTGAGATTTTTAAATTTAAAGTTTCCTTGCACTACCTCGAAATTGAAAAAATGCAAAAACCATTTTCCACAATTGGCATCCCCAGGGTGATTTTTTGTGCTTAATCGATTAAAAACAAAATAATAAGAATATCCTGCAAAAGCAAGAAGAAGACTTGAGCCAATTCTGAGATTTTTAAATTTAAATTTTCCTTGCACTACCTCGAAATTGAAAAAATGCAAAAACCATTTTCCACAATTGGCCTCCCCAGGGTGATTTTTTGTGCTTAATCGATTAAAAACAAAATAATAAGAATATCCTGCAAAAGCAAGAAGAAGACTTGAGTCAATTCTGAGATTTTTAAATTTAAAGTTTCCTTGCACTACCTCGAAATTGAAAAAATGCAAAAACCATTTTCCACAATTGGCATCCCCAGGGTGATTTTTTGTGCTTAATCGATTAAAAACATAATAATAAGAATATCCTGCAAAAGCAAGAAGAAGACTTGAGCCAATTCTGAGATTTTTAAATTTCAAGTTTCCTTGCACTACCTCGAAATTGAAAATATGCAAAAATGATTTTCCACAATTGGCCTCCCCAGGGTGATTTTTTGTGCTTAATCGATTAAAAACAAAATAATAAGAATATCCTGCAAAAGCAAGAAGAAGACTTGAGCCAATTCTGAGATTTTTAAATTTCAAGTTTCCTTGCACTACCTCGAAATTGAAAATATGCAAAAATGATTTTCCACAATTGGCCTCCCCAGGGTGATTTTTTGTGCTTAATCGATTAAAAACAAAATAATAAGAATATCCTGCAAAAGCAAGAAGAAGACTTGAGCCAATTCTGAGATTTTTAAATTTAAATTTTCCTTGCACTACCTCGAAATTGAAAATATGCAAAAACCATTTTCCACAATTGGCCTCCCCAGGGTGATTTTTTGTGCTTAATCGATTAAAAACAAAATAATAAGAATATCCTGCAAAAGCAAGAAGAAGACTTGAGCCAATTCTGGGATTTTTAAATTTAAAGTTTCCTTGCACTACCTCGAAATTGAAAAAATGCAAAAATGATTTTCCACAATTGGCCTCCCCAGGGTGATTTTTTGTGCTTAATCGATTAAAAACAAAATAATAAGAATATCCTGCAAAAGCAAGAAGAAGACTTGAGTCAATTCTGAGATTTTTAAATTTAAATTTTCCTTGCACTACCTCAAAATTGAAAATATGCAAAAATGATTTTCCACAATTGGTCTCCCCAGGGTGATTTTTTGTGCTTAATCGATTAAAAACAAAATAATAAGAATATTCTGCAAAAGCAAGAAGAAGACTTGAGCCAATTCTGAGATTTTTAAATTTAAATTTTCCTTGCACTACGTCGAAATTGAAAAAATGCAAAAACCATTTTCCACAATTGGCCTCCCCAGGGTGATTTTTTGTGCTTAATCGATTAAAAGCAAAATAATAAGAATATCCTGCAAAAGCAAGAAGAAGACTTGAGCCAATTCTGAGATTTTTAAATTTAAAGTTTCCTTGCACTACCTCGAAATTGAAAAAATGCAAAAACCATTTTCCACAATTGGCATCCCCAGGGTGATTTTTTGTGCTTAATCGATTAAAAACAAAATAATAAGAATATCCTGCAAAAGCAAGAAGAAGACTTGAGCCAATTCTGAGATTTTTAAATTTAAATTTTCCTTGCACTACCTCGAAATTGAAAAAATGCAAAAACCATTTTCCACAATTGGCCTCCCCAGGGTGATTTTTTGTGCTTAATCGATTAAAAACAAAATAATAAGAATATCCTGCAAAAGCAAGAAGAAGACTTGAGTCAATTCTGAGATTTTTAAATTTAAAGTTTCCTTGCACTACCTCGAAATTGAAAAAATGCAAAAACCATTTTCCACAATTGGCATCCCCAGGGTGATTTTTTGTGCTTAATCGATTAAAAACATAATAATAAGAATATCCTGCAAAAGCAAGAAGAAGACTTGAGCCAATTCTGAGATTTTTAAATTTAAATTTTCCTTGCACTACCTCGAAATTGAAAAAATGCAAAAACCATTTTCCACAATTGGCCTCCCCAGGGTGATTTTTTGTGCTTAATCGATTAAAAACAAAATAATAAGAATATCCTGCAAAAGCAAGAAGAAGACTTGAGTCAATTCTGAGATTTTTAAATTTAAAGTTTCCTTGCACTACCTCGAAATTGAAAAAATGCAAAAATGATTTTCCACAATTGGCCTCCCCAGGGTGATTTTTTGTGCTTAATCGATTAAAAACAAAATAATAAGAATATCCTGCAAAAGCAAGAAGAAGACTTGAGTCAATTCTGAGATTTTTAAATTTAAATTTTCCTTGCACTACCTCAAAATTGAAAATATGCAAAAATGATTTTCCACAATTGGTCTCCCCAGGGTGATTTTTTGTGCTTAATCGATTAAAAACAAAATAATAAGAATATTCTGCAAAAGCAAGAAGAAGACTTGAGCCAATTCTGAGATTTTTAAATTTAAATTTTCCTTGCACTACGTCGAAATTGAAAAAATGCAAAAACCATTTTCCACAATTGGCCTCCCCAGGGTGATTTTTTGTGCTTAATCGATTAAAAGCAAAATAATAAGAATATCCTGCAAAAGCAAGAAGAAGACTTGAGCCAATTCTGAGATTTTTAAATTTCAAGTTTCCTTGCACTACCTCGAAATTGAAAAAATGCAAAAAACCATTTTCCACAATTGGCCTCCCCAGGGTGATTTTTTGTGCTTAATCGATTAAAAACAAAATAATAAGAATATCCTGCAAAAGCAAGAAGAAGACTTGAGTCAATTCTGAGATTTTTAAATTTACAGTTTCCTTGCACTACCTCGAAATTGAAAAAATGCAAAAATGATTTTCCACAATTGGCCTCCCCAGGGTGATTTTTTGTGCTTAATCGATTAAAAACAAAATAATAATAATATCCTGCAAAAGCAAGAAGAAGACTTGAGCCAATTCTGAGATTTTTAAATTTCAAGTTTCCTTGCACTACCTCGAAATTGAAAAAATGCAAAAACCATTTTCCACAATTGGCCTCCCCAGGGTGATTTTTTGTGCTTAATCGATTAAAAACAAAATAATAAGAATATCCTGCAAAAGCAAGAAGAAGACTTGAGCCAATTCTGAGATTTTTAAATTTCAAGTTTCCTTGCACTACCTCGAAATTGAAAATATGCAAAAATGATTTTCCACAATTGGCCTCCCCAGGGTGATTTTTTGTGCTTAATCGATTAAAAACAAAATAATAAGAATATCCTGCAAAAGCAAGAAGAAGACTTGAGTCAATTCTGAGATTTTTAAATTTAAAGTTTCCTTGCACTACCTCGAAATTGAAAAAATGCAAAAACCATTTTCCACAATTGGCCTCCCCAGGGTGATTTTTTGTGCTTAATCGATTAAAAACAAAATAATAAGAATATCCTGCAAAAGCAAGAAGAAGACTTGAGCCAATTCTGGGATTTTTAAATTTCAAGTTTTCTTGCACTACCTCGAAATTGAAAAAATGCAAAAACCATTTTCCACAATTGGCCTCCCCAGGGTGATTTTTTGTGCTTAATCGATTAAAAACAAAATAATAAGAATATCCTGCAAAAGCAAGAAGAAGACTTGAGTCAATTCTGAGATTTTTAAATTTCAAGTTTCCTTGCACTACCTCAAAATTGAAAAAATGCAAAAATGATTTTCCACAATTGGCCTCCCCAGGGTGATTTTTTGTGCTTAATCGATTAAAAACAAAATAATAAGAATATTCTGCAAAAGCAAGAAGAAGACTTGAGCCAATTCTGGGATTTTTAAATTTAAAGTTTCCTTGCACTACCTCGAAATTGAAAAAATGCAAAAACCATTTTCCACAATTGGCCTCCCCAGGGTGATTTTTTGTGCTTAATCGATTAAAAACAAAATAATAAGAATATCCTGCAAAAGCAAGAAGAAGACTTGAGCCAATTCTGGGATTTTTAAATTTCAAGTTTTCTTGCACTACCTCGAAATTGAAAAAATGCAAAAACCATTTTCCACAATTGGCCTCCCCAGGGTGATTTTTTGTGCTTAATCGATTAAAAACAAAATAATAAGAATATCCTGCAAAAGCAAGAAGAAGACTTGAGTCAATTCTGAGATTTTTAAATTTCAAGTTTCCTTGCACTACCTCAAAATTGAAAAAATGCAAAAATGATTTTCCACAATTGGCCTCCCCAGGGTGATTTTTTGTGCTTAATCGATTAAAAACAAAATAATAAGAATATTCTGCAAAAGCAAGAAGAAGACTTGAGCCAATTCTGGGATTTTTAAATTTCAAGTTTTCTTGCACTACCTCGAAATTGAAAAAATGCAAAAACCATTTTCCACAATTGGCCTCCCCAGGGTGATTTTTTGTGCTTAATCGATTAAAAACAAAATAATAAGAATATCCTGCAAAAGCAAGAAGAAGACTTGAGCCAATTCTGGGATTTTTAAATTTCAAGTTTTCTTGCACTACCTCGAAATTGAAAAAATGCAAAAACCATTTTCCACAATTGGCCTCCCCAGGGTGATTTTTTGTGCTTAATCGATTAAAAACAAAATAATAAGAATATCCTGCAAAAGCAAGAAGAAGACTTGAGCCAATTCTGGGATTTTTAAATTTCAAGTTTTCTTGCACTACCTCGAAATTGAAAAAATGCAAAAACCATTTTCCACAATTGGCCTCCCCAGGGTGATTTTTTGTGCTTAATCGATTAAAAACAAAATAATAAGAATGTCCTGCAAAAGCAAGAAGAAGACTTGAGCCAATTCTGAGATTTTTAAATTTCAAGTTTCCTTGCACTACCTCGAAATTGAAAATATGCAAAAATGATTTTCCACAATTGGCCTCCCCAGGGTGATTTTTTGAGCTTAATCGATTAAAAACAAAATAATAAGAATGTCCTGCAAAAGCAAGAAGAAGACTTGAGCCAATTCTGAGATTTTTAAATTTAAATTTTCCTTGCACTACCTCAAAATTGAAAATATGTAAAAATGATTTTCCACAATTGGCCTCCCCAGGGTGATTTTTTGTGCTTAATCGATTAAAAACAAAATAATAAGAATGTCCTGCAAAAGCAAGAAGAAGACTTGAGTCAATTCTGAGATTTTTAAATTTCAAGTTTCCTTGCACTACCTCGAAATTGAAAATATGCAAAAACCATTTTCCACAATTGGCCTCCCCAGGGTGATTTTTTGTGCTTAATCGATTAAAAACAAAATAATAAGAATATCCTGCAAAAGCAAGAAGAAGACTTGAGTCAATTCTGAGATTTTTAAATTTAAAGTTTCCTTGCACTACCTCGAAATTGAAAAAATGCAAAAATGATTTTCCACAATTGGCCTCCCCAGGGTGATTTTTTGTGCTTAATCGATTAAAAACAAAATAATAAGAATATCCTGCAAAAGCAAGAAGAAGACTTGAGCCAATTCTGAGATTTTTAAATTTCAAGTTTCCTTGCACTACCTCGAAATTGAAAAAATGCAAAAATGATTTTCCACAATTGGCCTCCCCAGGGTGATTTTTTGAGCTTAATCGATTAAAAACAAAATAATAAGAATATCCTGCAAAAGCAAGAAGAAGACTTGAGCCAATTCTGGGATTTTTAAATTTCAAGTTTTCTTGCACTACCTCGAAATTGAAAAAATGCAAAAATGATTTTCCACAATTGGCCTCCCCAGGGTGATTTTTTGTGCTTAATCGATTAAAAACAAAATAATAAGAATATCCTGCAAAAGCAAGAAGAAGACTTGAGCCAATTCTGAGATTTTTAAATTTCAAGTTTCCTTGCACTACCTCGAAATTGAAAAAATGCAAAAATGATTTTCCACAATTGGCCTCCCCAGGGTGATTTTTTGAGCTTAATCGATTAAAAACAAAATAATAAGAATGTCCTGCAAAAGCAAGAAGAAGACTTGAGCCAATTCTGAGATTTTTAAATTTAAATTTTCCTTGCACTACCTCAAAATTGAAAATATGTAAAAATGATTTTCCACAATTGGCCTCCCCAGGGTGATTTTTTGTGCTTAATCGATTAAAAACAAAATAATAAGAATGTCCTGCAAAAGCAAGAAGAAGACTTGAGTCAATTCTGAGATTTTTAAATTTCAAGTTTCCTTGCACTACCTCGAAATTGAAAAAATGCAAAAACCATTTTCCACAATTGGCCTCCCCAGGGTGATTTTTTGTGCTTAATCGATTAAAAACAAAATAATAAGAATATCCTGCAAAAGCAAGAAGAAGACTTGAGCCAATTCTGGGATTTTTAAATTTCAAGTTTTCTTGCACTACCTCGAAATTGAAAAAATGCAAAAACCATTTTCCACAATTGGCCTCCCCAGGGTGATTTTTTGTGCTTAATCGATTAAAAACAAAATAATAAGAATATCCTGCAAAAGCAAGAAGAAGACTTGAGTCAATTCTGAGATTTTTAAATTTCAAGTTTCCTTGCACTACCTCAAAATTGAAAAAATGCAAAAATGATTTTCCACAATTGGCCTCCCCAGGGTGATTTTTTGTGCTTAATCGATTAAAAACATAATAATAAGAATATCCTGCAAAAGCAAGAAGAAGACTTGAGCCAATTCTGAGATTTTTAAATTTCAAGTTTCCTTGCACTACCTCAAAATTGAAAATATGCAAAAATGATTTTCCACAATTGGCCTCCCCAGGGTGATTTTTTGTGCTTAATCGATTAAAAACAAAATAATAAGAATATCCTGCAAAAGCAAGAAGAAGACTTGAGCCAATTCTGAGATTTTTAAATTTCAAGTTTCCTTGCACTACCTCGAAATTGAAAATATGCAAAAATGATTTTCCACAATTGGCCTCCCCAGGGTGATTTTTTGTGCTTAATCGATTAAAAACAAAATAATAAGAATATCCTGCAAAAGCAAGAAGAAGACTTGAGTCAATTCTGAGATTTTTAAATTTAAAGTTTCCTTGCACTACCTCGAAATTGAAAAAATGCAAAAACCATTTTCCACAATTGGCCTCCCCAGGGTGATTTTTTGTGCTTAATCGATTAAAAACAAAATAATAAGAATATCCTGCAAAAGCAAGAAGAAGACTTGAGCCAATTCTGGGATTTTTAAATTTCAAGTTTTCTTGCACTACCTCGAAATTGAAAAAATGCAAAAACCATTTTCCACAATTGGCCTCCCCAGGGTGATTTTTTGTGCTTAATCGATTAAAAACAAAATAATAAGAATATCCTGCAAAAGCAAGAAGAAGACTTGAGTCAATTCTGAGATTTTTAAATTTCAAGTTTCCTTGCACTACCTCAAAATTGAAAAAATGCAAAAATGATTTTCCACAATTGGCCTCCCCAGGGTGATTTTTTGTGCTTAATCGATTAAAAACAAAATAATAAGAATATTCTGCAAAAGCAAGAAGAAGACTTGAGCCAATTCTGGGATTTTTAAATTTCAAGTTTTCTTGCACTACCTCGAAATTGAAAAAATGCAAAAACCATTTTCCACAATTGGCCTCCCCAGGGTGATTTTTTGTGCTTAATCGATTAAAAACAAAATAATAAGAATATCCTGCAAAAGCAAGAAGAAGACTTGAGTCAATTCTGAGATTTTTAAATTTAAAGTTTCCTTGCACTACCTCGAAATTGAAAAAATGCAAAAACCATTTTCCACAATTGGCCTCCCCAGGGTGATTTTTTGTGCTTAATCGATTAAAAACAAAATAATAAGAATATCCTGCAAAAGCAAGAAGAAGACTTGAGCCAATTCTGAGATTTTTAAATTTCAAGTTTCCTTGCACTACCTCAAAATTGAAAATATGCAAAAATGATTTTCCACAATTGGCCTCCCCAGGGTGATTTTTTGTGCTTAATCGATTAAAAACAAAATAATAAGAATATCCTGCAAAAGCAAGAAGAAGACTTGAGCCAATTCTGAGATTTTTAAATTTCAAGTTTCCTTGCACTACCTCAAAATTGAAAAAATGCAAAAATGATTTTCCACAATTGGCCTCCCCAGGGTGATTTTTTGTGCTTAATCGATTAAAAACAAAATAATAAGAATATCCTGCAAAAGCAAGAAGAAGACTTGAGCCAATTCTGAGATTTTTAAATTTCAAGTTTCCTTGCACTACCTCAAAATTGAAAATATGCAAAAATGATTTTCCACAATTGGCCTCCCCAGGGTGATTTTTTGTGCTTAATCGATTAAAAACAAAATAATAAGAATATCCTGCAAAAGCAAGAAGAAGACTTGAGCCAATTCTGAGATTTTTAAATTTCAAGTTTCCTTGCACTACCTCAAAATTGAAAAAATGCAAAAATGATTTTCCACAATTGGCCTCCCCAGGGTGATTTTTTGTGCTTAATCGATTAAAAACAAAATAATAAGAATATCCTGCAAAAGCAAGAAGAAGACTTGAGTCAATTCTGAGATTTTTAAATTTAAAGTTTCCTTGCACTACCTCGAAATTGAAAAAATGCAAAAACCATTTTCCACAATTGGCATCCCCAGGGTGATTTTTTGTGCTTAATCGATTAAAAACAAAATAATAAGAATATCCTGCAAAAGCAAGAAGAAGACTTGAGCCAATTCTGAGATTTTTAAATTTAAATTTTCCTTGCACTACCTCGAAATTGAAAAAATGCAAAAACCATTTTCCACAATTGGCCTCCCCAGGGTGATTTTTTGTGCTTAATCGATTAAAAACAAAATAATAAGAATATCCTGCAAAAGCAAGAAGAAGACTTGAGTCAATTCTGAGATTTTTAAATTTAAAGTTTCCTTGCACTACCTCGAAATTGAAAAAATGCAAAAACCATTTTCCACAATTGGCCTCCCCAGGGTGATTTTTTGTGCTTAATCGATTAAAAACAAAATAATAAGAATATCCTGCAAAAGCAAGAAGAAGACTTGAGCCAATTCTGAGATTTTTAAATTTCAAGTTTCCTTGCACTACCTCGAAATTGAAAATATGCAAAAATGATTTTCCACAATTGGCCTCCCCAGGGTGATTTTTTGTGCTTAATCGATTAAAAACAAAATAATAAGAATATCCTGCAAAAGCAAGAAGAAGACTTGAGCCAATTCTGAGATTTTTAAATTTAAATTTTCCTTGCACTACCTCGAAATTGAAAATATGCAAAAACCATTTTCCACAATTGGCCTCCCCAGGGTGATTTTTTGTGCTTAATCGATTAAAAACAAAATAATAAGAATATCCTGCAAAAGCAAGAAGAAGACTTGAGCCAATTCTGGGATTTTTAAATTTAAAGTTTCCTTGCACTACCTCGAAATTGAAAAAATGCAAAAATGATTTTCCACAATTGGCCTCCCCAGGGTGATTTTTTGTGCTTAATCGATTAAAAACAAAATAATAAGAATATCCTGCAAAAGCAAGAAGAAGACTTGAGTCAATTCTGAGATTTTTAAATTTAAATTTTCCTTGCACTACCTCAAAATTGAAAATATGCAAAAATGATTTTCCACAATTGGTCTCCCCAGGGTGATTTTTTGTGCTTAATCGATTAAAAACAAAATAATAAGAATATCCTGCAAAAGCAAGAAGAAGACTTGAGCCAATTCTGAGATTTTTAAATTTAAAGTTTCCTTGCACTACCTCGAAATTGAAAAAATGCAAAAATGATTTTCCACAATTGGCCTCCCCAGGGTGATTTTTTGTGCTTAATCGATTAAAAACAAAATAATAAGAATATCCTGCAAAAGCAAGAAGAAGACTTGAGCCAATTCTGGGATTTTTAAATTTAAAGTTTCCTTGCACTACCTCGAAATTGAAAAAATGCAAAAATGATTTTCCACAATTGGCCTCCCCAGGGTGATTTTTTGTGCTTAATCGATTAAAAACAAAATAATAATAATATCCTGCAAAAGCAAGAAGAAGACTTGAGCCAATTCTGAGATTTTTAAATTTCAAGTTTCCTTGCACTACCTCGAAATTGAAAAAATGCAAAAACCATTTTCCACAATTGGCCTCCCCAGGGTGATTTTTTGTGCTTAATCGATTAAAAACAAAATAATAAGAATATCCTGCAAAAGCAAGAAGAAGACTTGAGCCAATTCTGAGATTTTTAAATTTCAAGTTTCCTTGCACTACCTCGAAATTGAAAATATGCAAAAATGATTTTCCACAATTGGCCTCCCCAGGGTGATTTTTTGTGCTTAATCGATTAAAAACAAAATAATAAGAATATCCTGCAAAAGCAAGAAGAAGACTTGAGCCAATTCTGAGATTTTTAAATTTCAAGTTTCCTTGCACTACCTCGAAATTGAAAATATGCAAAAATGATTTTCCACAATTGGCCTCCCCAGGGTGATTTTTTGTGCTTAATCGATTAAAAACAAAATAATAAGAATATCCTGCAAAAGCAAGAAGAAGACTTGAGTCAATTCTGAGATTTTTAAATTTAAAGTTTCCTTGCACTACCTCGAAATTGAAAAAATGCAAAAACCATTTTCCACAATTGGCCTCCCCAGGGTGATTTTTTGTGCTTAATCGATTAAAAACAAAATAATAAGAATATCCTGCAAAAGCAAGAAGAAGACTTGAGCCAATTCTGGGATTTTTAAATTTCAAGTTTTCTTGCACTACCTCGAAATTGAAAAAATGCAAAAACCATTTTCCACAATTGGCCTCCCCAGGGTGATTTTTTGTGCTTAATCGATTAAAAACAAAATAATAAGAATATCCTGCAAAAGCAAGAAGAAGACTTGAGTCAATTCTGAGATTTTTAAATTTCAAGTTTCCTTGCACTACCTCAAAATTGAAAAAATGCAAAAATGATTTTCCACAATTGGCCTCCCCAGGGTGATTTTTTGTGCTTAATCGATTAAAAACAAAATAATAAGAATATTCTGCAAAAGCGAGAAGAAGACTTGAGCCAATTCTGGGATTTTTAAATTTCAAGTTTTCTTGCACTACCTCGAAATTGAAAAAATGCAAAAACCATTTTCCACAATTGGCCTCCCCAGGGTGATTTTTTGTGCTTAATCGATTAAAAACAAAATAATAAGAATATCCTGCAAAAGCAAGAAGAAGACTTGAGCCAATTCTGGGATTTTTAAATTTCAAGTTTTCTTGCACTACCTCGAAATTGAAAAAATGCAAAAACCATTTTCCACAATTGGCCTCCCCAGGGTGATTTTTTGTGCTTAATCGATTAAAAACAAAATAATAAGAATATCCTGCAAAAGCAAGAAGAAGACTTGAGCCAATTCTGGGATTTTTAAATTTCAAGTTTTCTTGCACTACCTCGAAATTGAAAAAATGCAAAAACCATTTTCCACAATTGGCCTCCCCAGGGTGATTTTTTGTGCTTAATCGATTAAAAACAAAATAATAAGAATGTCCTGCAAAAGCAAGAAGAAGACTTGAGCCAATTCTGAGATTTTTAAATTTCAAGTTTCCTTGCACTACCTCGAAATTGAAAATATGCAAAAATGATTTTCCACAATTGGCCTCCCCAGGGTGATTTTTTGAGCTTAATCGATTAAAAACAAAATAATAAGAATGTCCTGCAAAAGCAAGAAGAAGACTTGAGCCAATTCTGAGATTTTTAAATTTAAATTTTCCTTGCACTACCTCAAAATTGAAAATATGTAAAAATGATTTTCCACAATTGGCCTCCCCAGGGTGATTTTTTGTGCTTAATCGATTAAAAACAAAATAATAAGAATGTCCTGCAAAAGCAAGAAGAAGACTTGAGTCAATTCTGAGATTTTTAAATTTCAAGTTTCCTTGCACTACCTCGAAATTGAAAATATGCAAAAACCATTTTCCACAATTGGCCTCCCCAGGGTGATTTTTTGTGCTTAATCGATTAAAAACAAAATAATAAGAATATCCTGCAAAAGCAAGAAGAAGACTTGAGTCAATTCTGAGATTTTTAAATTTAAAGTTTCCTTGCACTACCTCGAAATTGAAAAAATGCAAAAATGATTTTCCACAATTGGCCTCCCCAGGGTGATTTTTTGTGCTTAATCGATTAAAAACAAAATAATAAGAATATCCTGCAAAAGCAAGAAGAGAACTTGAGCCAATTCTGAGATTTTTAAATTTCAAGTTTCCTTGCACTACCTCGAAATTGAAAAAATGCAAAAACCATTTTCCACAATTGGCCTCCCCAGGGTGATTTTTTGTGCTTAATCGATTAAAAACAAAATAATAAGAATATCCTGCAAAAGCAAGAAGAAGACTTGAGCCAATTCTGAGATTTTTAAATTTCAAGTTTCCTTGCACTACCTCAAAATTGAAAAAATGCAAAAATGATTTTCCACAATTGGCCTCCCCAGGGTGATTTTTTGTGCTTAATCGATTAAAAACAAAATAATAAGAATATCCTGCAAAAGCAAGAAGAAGACTTGAGTCAATTCTGAGATTTTTAAATTTAAAGTTTCCTTGCACTACCTCGAAATTGAAAAAATGCAAAAACCATTTTCCACAATTGGCATCCCCAGGGTGATTTTTTGTGCTTAATCGATTAAAAACAAAATAATAAGAATATCCTGCAAAAGCAAGAAGAAGACTTGAGCCAATTCTGAGATTTTTAAATTTAAATTTTCCTTGCACTACCTCGAAATTGAAAAAATGCAAAAACCATTTTCCACAATTGGCCTCCCCAGGGTGATTTTTTGTGCTTAATCGATTAAAAACAAAATAATAAGAATATCCTGCAAAAGCAAGAAGAAGACTTGAGTCAATTCTGAGATTTTTAAATTTAAAGTTTCCTTGCACTACCTCGAAATTGAAAAAATGCAAAAACCATTTTCCACAATTGGCCTCCCCAGGGTGATTTTTTGTGCTTAATCGATTAAAAACAAAATAATAAGAATATCCTGCAAAAGCAAGAAGAAGACTTGAGCCAATTCTGAGATTTTTAAATTTCAAGTTTCCTTGCACTACCTCGAAATTGAAAATATGCAAAAATGATTTTCCACAATTGGCCTCCCCAGGGTGATTTTTTGTGCTTAATCGATTAAAAACAAAATAATAAGAATATCCTGCAAAAGCAAGAAGAAGACTTGAGCCAATTCTGAGATTTTTAAATTTAAATTTTCCTTGCACTACCTCGAAATTGAAAATATGCAAAAACCATTTTCCACAATTGGCCTCCCCAGGGTGATTTTTTGTGCTTAATCGATTAAAAACAAAATAATAAGAATATCCTGCAAAAGCAAGAAGAAGACTTGAGTCAATTCTGAGATTTTTAAATTTAAATTTTCCTTGCACTACCTCAAAATTGAAAATATGCAAAAATGATTTTCCACAATTGGTCTCCCCAGGGTGATTTTTTGTGCTTAATCGATTAAAAACAAAATAATAAGAATATTCTGCAAAAGCAAGAAGAAGACTTGAGCCAATTCTGAGATTTTTAAATTTAAATTTTCCTTGCACTACGTCGAAATTGAAAAAATGCAAAAACCATTTTCCACAATTGGCCTCCCCAGGGTGATTTTTTGTGCTTAATCGATTAAAAGCAAAATAATAAGAATATCCTGCAAAAGCAAGAAGAAGACTTGAGCCAATTCTGAGATTTTTAAATTTCAAGTTTTCTTGCACTACCTCGAAATTGAAAAAATGCAAAAAACCATTTTCCACAATTGGCCTCCCCAGGGTGATTTTTTGTGCTTAATCGATTAAAAACAAAATAATAAGAATATCCTGCAAAAGCAAGAAGAAGACTTGAGCCAATTCTGAGATTTTTAAATTTCAAGTTTCCTTGCACTACCTCGAAATTGAAAAAATGCAAAAACCATTTTCCACAATTGGCCTCCCCAGGGTGATTTTTTGTGCTTAATCGATTAAAAACAAAATAATAATAATATCCTGCAAAAGCAAGAAGAAGACTTGAGCCAATTCTGAGATTTTTAAATTTCAAGTTTCCTTGCACTACCTCGAAATTGAAAAAATGCAAAAACCATTTTCCACAATTGGCCTCCCCAGGGTGATTTTTTGTGCTTAATCGATTAAAAACAAAATAATAAGAATATCCTGCAAAAGCAAGAAGAAGACTTGAGCCAATTCTGAGATTTTTAAATTTCAAGTTTCCTTGCACTACCTCGAAATTGAAAATATGCAAAAATGATTTTCCACAATTGGCCTCCCCAGGGTGATTTTTTGTGCTTAATCGATTAAAAACAAAATAATAAGAATATCCTGCAAAAGCAAGAAGAAGACTTGAGTCAATTCTGAGATTTTTAAATTTACAGTTTCCTTGCACTACCTCGAAATTGAAAAAATGCAAAAATGATTTTCCACAATTGGCCTCCCCAGGGTGATTTTTTGTGCTTAATCGATTAAAAACAAAATAATAATAATATCCTGCAAAAGCAAGAAGAAGACTTGAGCCAATTCTGAGATTTTTAAATTTCAAGTTTCCTTGCACTACCTCGAAATTGAAAAAATGCAAAAACCATTTTCCACAATTGGCCTCCCCAGGGTGATTTTTTGTGCTTAATCGATTAAAAACAAAATAATAAGAATATCCTGCAAAAGCAAGAAGAAGACTTGAGCCAATTCTGAGATTTTTAAATTTCAAGTTTCCTTGCACTACCTCGAAATTGAAAATATGCAAAAATGATTTTCCACAATTGGCCTCCCCAGGGTGATTTTTTGTGCTTAATCGATTAAAAACAAAATAATAAGAATATCCTGCAAAAGCAAGAAGAAGACTTGAGTCAATTCTGAGATTTTTAAATTTAAAGTTTCCTTGCACTACCTCGAAATTGAAAAAATGCAAAAACCATTTTCCACAATTGGCCTCCCCAGGGTGATTTTTTGTGCTTAATCGATTAAAAACAAAATAATAAGAATATCCTGCAAAAGCAAGAAGAAGACTTGAGCCAATTCTGGGATTTTTAAATTTCAAGTTTTCTTGCACTACCTCGAAATTGAAAAAATGCAAAAACCATTTTCCACAATTGGCCTCCCCAGGGTGATTTTTTGTGCTTAATCGATTAAAAACAAAATAATAAGAATATCCTGCAAAAGCAAGAAGAAGACTTGAGTCAATTCTGAGATTTTTAAATTTCAAGTTTCCTTGCACTACCTCAAAATTGAAAAAATGCAAAAATGATTTTCCACAATTGGCCTCCCCAGGGTGATTTTTTGTGCTTAATCGATTAAAAACAAAATAATAAGAATATTCTGCAAAAGCAAGAAGAAGACTTGAGCCAATTCTGGGATTTTTAAATTTCAAGTTTTCTTGCACTACCTCGAAATTGAAAAAATGCAAAAACCATTTTCCACAATTGGCCTCCCCAGGGTGATTTTTTGTGCTTAATCGATTAAAAACAAAATAATAAGAATATCCTGCAAAAGCAAGAAGAAGACTTGAGCCAATTCTGGGATTTTTAAATTTCAAGTTTTCTTGCACTACCTCGAAATTGAAAAAATGCAAAAACCATTTTCCACAATTGGCCTCCCCAGGGTGATTTTTTGTGCTTAATCGATTAAAAACAAAATAATAAGAATATCCTGCAAAAGCAAGAAGAAGACTTGAGCCAATTCTGGGATTTTTAAATTTCAAGTTTTCTTGCACTACCTCGAAATTGAAAAAATGCAAAAACCATTTTCCACAATTGGCCTCCCCAGGGTGATTTTTTGTGCTTAATCGATTAAAAACAAAATAATAAGAATGTCCTGCAAAAGCAAGAAGAAGACTTGAGCCAATTCTGAGATTTTTAAATTTCAAGTTTCCTTGCACTACCTCGAAATTGAAAATATGCAAAAATGATTTTCCACAATTGGCCTCCCCAGGGTGATTTTTTGAGCTTAATCGATTAAAAACAAAATAATAAGAATGTCCTGCAAAAGCAAGAAGAAGACTTGAGCCAATTCTGAGATTTTTAAATTTAAATTTTCCTTGCACTACCTCAAAATTGAAAATATGTAAAAATGATTTTCCACAATTGGCCTCCCCAGGGTGATTTTTTGTGCTTAATCGATTAAAAACAAAATAATAAGAATGTCCTGCAAAAGCAAGAAGAAGACTTGAGTCAATTCTGAGATTTTTAAATTTCAAGTTTCCTTGCACTACCTCGAAATTGAAAATATGCAAAAACCATTTTCCACAATTGGCCTCCCCAGGGTGATTTTTTGTGCTTAATCGATTAAAAACAAAATAATAAGAATATCCTGCAAAAGCAAGAAGAAGACTTGAGTCAATTCTGAGATTTTTAAATTTAAAGTTTCCTTGCACTACCTCGAAATTGAAAAAATGCAAAAATGATTTTCCACAATTGGCCTCCCCAGGGTGATTTTTTGTGCTTAATCGATTAAAAACAAAATAATAAGAATATCCTGCAAAAGCAAGAAGAGAACTTGAGCCAATTCTGAGATTTTTAAATTTCAAGTTTCCTTGCACTACCTCGAAATTGAAAAAATGCAAAAACCATTTTCCACAATTGGCCTCCCCAGGGTGATTTTTTGTGCTTAATCGATTAAAAACAAAATAATAAGAATATCCTGCAAAAGCAAGAAGAAGACTTGAGCCAATTCTGAGATTTTTAAATTTCAAGTTTCCTTGCACTACCTCAAAATTGAAAAAATGCAAAAATGATTTTCCACAATTGGCCTCCCCAGGGTGATTTTTTGTGCTTAATCGATTAAAAACAAAATAATAAGAATATCCTGCAAAAGCAAGAAGAAGACTTGAGTCAATTCTGAGATTTTTAAATTTAAAGTTTCCTTGCACTACCTCGAAATTGAAAAAATGCAAAAACCATTTTCCACAATTGGCATCCCCAGGGTGATTTTTTGTGCTTAATCGATTAAAAACAAAATAATAAGAATATCCTGCAAAAGCAAGAAGAAGACTTGAGCCAATTCTGAGATTTTTAAATTTAAATTTTCCTTGCACTACCTCAAAATTGAAAAAATGCAAAAATGATTTTCCACAATTGGCCTCCCCAGGGTGATTTTTTGTGCTTAATCGATTAAAAACAAAATAATAAGAATATCCTGCAAAAGCAAGAAGAAGACTTGAGCCAATTCTGAGATTTTTAAATTTAAATTTTCCTTGCACTACGTCGAAATTGAAAAAATGCAAAAACCATTTTCCACAATTGGCCTCCCCAGGGTGATTTTTTGTGCTTAATCGATTAAAAGCAAAATAATAAGAATATCCTGCAAAAGCAAGAAGAAGACTTGAGCCAATTCTGAGATTTTTAAATTTCAAGTTTCCTTGCACTACCTCGAAATTGAAAAAATGCAAAAACCATTTTCCACAATTGGCCTCCCCAGGGTGATTTTTTGTGCTTAATCGATTAAAAACAAAATAATAAGAATATCCTGCAAAAGCAAGAAGAAGACTTGAGCCAATTCTGAGATTTTTAAATTTAAATTTTCCTTGCACTACCTCAAAATTGAAAATATGTAAAAATGATTTTCCACAATTGGCCTCCCCAGGGTGATTTTTTGTGCTTAATCGATTAAAAACAAAATAATAAGAATGTCCTGCAAAAGCAAGAAGAAGACTTGAGTCAATTCTGAGATTTTTAAATTTCAAGTTTCCTTGCACTACCTCGAAATTGAAAATATGCAAAAACCATTTTCCACAATTGGCCTCCCCAGGGTGATTTTTTGTGCTTAATCGATTAAAAACAAAATAATAAGAATATCCTGCAAAAGCAAGAAGAAGACTTGAGCCAATTCTGAGATTTTTAAATTTCAAGTTTCCTTGCACTACCTCGAAATTGAAAAAATGCAAAAACCATTTTCCACAATTGGCCTCCCCAGGGTGATTTTTTGTGCTTAATCGATTAAAAACAAAATAATAAGAATATCCTGCAAAAGCAAGAAGAAGACTTGAGCCAATTCTGAGATTTTTAAATTTCAAGTTTCCTTGCACTACCTCGAAATTGAAAAAATGGAAAAAATATTTTCCACAATTGGCCTCCCCAGGGTGATGTTTTGTGCTTAATCGATTAAAAACAAAATAATAAGAATATCCTGCAAAAGCAAGAAGAAGACTTGAGCCAATTCTGAGATTTTTAAATTTAAATTTTCCTTGCACTACCTCGAAATTGAAAAAATGCAAAAACCATTTTCCACAATTGGCCTCCCCAGGGTGATTTTTTGTGCTTAATCGATTAAAAACAAAATAATAAGAATATCCTGCAAAAGCAAGAAGAAGACTTGAGCCAATTCTGAGATTTTTAAATTTCAAGTTTCCTTGCACTACCTCGAAATTGAAAAAATGCAAAAACCATTTTCCACAATTGGCCTCCCCAGGGTGATTTTTTGTGCTTAATCGATTAAAAACAAAATAATAAGAATATCCTGCAAAAGCAAGAAGAAGACTTGAGCCAATTCTGGGATTTTTAAATTTCAAGTTTTCTTGCACTACCTCAAAATTGAAAAAATGCAAAAACCATTTTCCACAATTGGCCTCCCCAGGGTGATTTTTTGTGCTTAATCGATTAAAAACAAAATAATAAGAATATCCTGCAAAAGCAAGATGAAGACTTGAGTCAATTCTGAGATTTTTAAATTTAAATTTTCCTTGCACTACCTCGAAATTGAAAAAATGCAAAAACCATTTTCCACAATTGGCCTCCCCAGGGTGATTTTTTGTGCTTAATCGATTAAAAACAAAATAATAAGAATATCCTGCAAAAGCAAGAAGAAGACTTGAGCCAATTCTGAGATTTTTAAATTTAAAGTTTCCTTGCACTACCTCGAAATTGAAAATATGCAAAAACCATTTTCCACAATTGGCCTCCCCAGGGTGATTTTTTGTGCTTAATCGATTAAAAACAAAATAATAAGAATATCCTGCAAAAGCAAGAAGAAGACTAGAGCCAATTCTGGGATTTTTAAATTTCAAGTTTTCTTGCACTACCTCAAAATTGAAAAAATGCAAAAACCATTTTCCACAATTGGCCTCCCCAGGGTGATTTTTTGTGCTTAATCGATTAAAAACAAAATAATAAGAATATCCTGCAAAAGCAAGAAGAAGACTTGAGTCAATTCTGAGATTTTTAAATTTCAAGTTTCCTTGCACTACCTCAAAATTGAAAAAATGCAAAAATGATTTTCCACAATTGGCCTCCCCAGGGTGATTTTTTGTGCTTAATCGATTAAAAACAAAATAATAAGAATATCCTGCAAAAGCAAGAAGAAGACTTGAGCCAATTCTGAGATTTTTAAATTTCAAGTTTCCTTGCACTACCTCGAAATTGAAAATATTCAAAAATGATTTTCCAGAATTGGTCTCCCCAGGGTGATTTTTTGTGCTTAATCGATTAAAAACAAAATAATAAGAATATTCTGCAAAAGCAAGAAGAAGACTTGAGCCAATTCTGAGATTTTTAAATTTAAATTTTCCTTGCACTACCTCGAAATTGAAAAAATGCAAAAACCATTTTCCACAATTGGCCTCCCCAGGGTGATTTTTTGTGCTTAATCGATTAAAAACAAAATAATAAGAATATCCTGCAAAAGCAAGAAGAAGACTTGAGCCAATTCTGAGATTTTTAAATTTCAAGTTTCCTTGCACTACCTCGAAATTGAAAATATGCAAAAATGATTTTCCACAATTGGCCTCCCCAGGGTGATTTTTTGTGCTTAATCGATTAAAAACAAAATAATAAGAATGTCCTGCAAAAGCAAGAAGAAGACTTGAGCCAATTCTGAGATTTTTAAATTTAAATTTTCCTTGCACTACCTCAAAATTGAAAATATGTAAAAATGATTTTCCACAATTGGCCTCCCCAGGGTGATTTTTTGTGCTTAATCGATTAAAAACAAAATAATAAGAATGTCCTGCAAAAGCAAGAAGAAGACTTGAGTCAATTCTGAGATTTTTAAATTTCAAGTTTCCTTGCACTACCTCGAAATTGAAAATATGCAAAAATGATTTTCCACAATTGGCCTCCCCAGGGTGATTTTTTGTGCTTAATCGATTAAAAACAAAATAATAAGAATATCCTGCAAAAGCAAGAAGAAGACTTGAGCCAATTCTGAGATTTTTAAATTTCAAGTTTCCTTGCACTACCTCGAAATTGAAAAAATGCAAAAACCATTTTCCACAATTGGCCTCCCCAGGGTGATTTTTTGTGCTTAATCGATTAAAAACAAAATAATAAGAATATCCTGCAAAAGCAAGAAGAAGACTTGAGCCAATTCTGAGATTTTTAAATTTCAAGTTTCCTTGCACTACCTCGAAATTGAAAATATGCAAAAATGATTTTCCACAATTGGCCTCCCCAGGGTGATTTTTTGAGCTTAATCGATTAAAAACAAAATAATAAGAATGTCCTGCAAAAGCAAGAAGAAGACTTGAGCCAATTCTGAGATTTTTAAATTTAAATTTTCCTTGCACTACCTCAAAATTGAAAATATGTAAAAATGATTTTCCACAATTGGCCTCCCCAGGGTGATTTTTTGTGCTTAATCGATTAAAAACAAAATAATAAGAATGTCCTGCAAAAGCAAGAAGAAGACTTGAGTCAATTCTGAGATTTTTAAATTTCAAGTTTCCTTGCACTACCTCGAAATTGAAAATATGCAAAAATGATTTTCCACAATTGGCCTCCCCAGGGTGATTTTTTGTGCTTAATCGATTAAAAACAAAATAATAAGAATATCCTGCAAAAGCAAGAAGAAGACTTGAGCCAATTCTGAAATTTTTAAATTTCAAGTTTCCTTGCACTACCTCGAAATTGAAAAAATGCAAAAACCATTTTCCACAATTGGCCTCCCCAGGGTGATTTTTTGTGCTTAATCGATTAAAAACAAAATAATAAGAGTATCCTGCAAAAGCAAGAAGAACACTTGAGCCAATTCTGAGATTTTTAAATTTCAAGTTTCCTTGCACTACCTCGAAATTGAAAAAAATGCAAAAACCATTTTCCACAATTGGCCTCCCCAGGGTGATTTTTTGTGCTTAATCGATTAAAAACAAAATAATAAGAATATCCTGCAAAAGCAAGAAGAAGACTTGAGCCAATTCTGAGATTTTTAAATTTAAATTTTCCTTGCACTACCTCGAAATTGAAAAAATGCAAAAACCATTTTCCACAATTGGCCTCCCCAGGGTGATTTTTTGTGCTTAATCGATTAAAAACAAAATAATAAGAGTATCCTGCAAAAGCAAGAAGAACACTTGAGCCAATTCTGAGATTTTTAAATTTCAAGTTTCCTTGCACTACCTCGAAATTGAAAAAAATGCAAAAACCATTTTCCACAATTGGCCTCCCCAGGGTGATTTTTTGTGCTTAATCGATTAAAAACAAAATAATAAGAATATCCTGCAAAAGCAAGAAGAAGACTTGAGCCAATTCTGAGATTTTTAAATTTAAATTTTCCTTGCACTACCTCGAAATTGAAAAAATGCAAAAACCATTTTCCACAATTGGCCTCCCCAGGGTGATTTTTTGTGCTTAATCGATTAAAAACAAAATAATAAGAGTATCCTGCAAAAGCAAGAAGAACACTTGAGCCAATTCTGAGATTTTTAAATTTCAAGTTTCCTTGCACTACCTCAAAATTGAAAATATGCAAAAATGATTTTCCACAATTGGCCTCCCCAGGGTGATTTTTTGTGCTTAATCGATTAAAAACAAAATAATAAGAATATCCTGCAAAAGCAAGAAGAAGACTTGAGCCAATTCTGAGATTTTTAAATTTCAAGTTTCCTTGCACTACCTCGAAATTGAAAATATTCAAAAATGATTTTCCAGAATTGGTCTCCCCAGGGTGATTTTTTGTGCTTAATCGATTAAAAACAAAATAATAAGAATATTCTGCAAAAGCAAGAAGAAGACTTGAGCCAATTCTGAGATTTTTAAATTTAAATTTTCCTTGCACTACCTCGAAATTGAAAAAATGCAAAAACCATTTTCCACAATTGGCCTCCCCAGGGTGATTTTTTGTGCTTAATCGATTAAAAACAAAATAATAAGAATATCCTGCAAAAGCAAGAAGAAGACTTGAGCCAATTCTGAGATTTTTAAATTTCAAGTTTCCTTGCACTACCTCGAAATTGAAAATATGTAAAAATGATTTTCCACAATTGGCCTCCCCAGGGTGATTTTTTGTGCTTAATCGATTAAAAACAAAATAATAAGAATATCCTGCAAAAGCAAGAAGAAGACTTGAGCCAATTCTGAGATTTTTAAATTTCAAGTTTCCTTGCACTACCTCGAAATTGAAAATATGCAAAAATGATTTTCCACAATTGGCCTCCCCAGGGTGATTTTTTGTGCTTAATCGATTAAAAACAAAATAATAAGAATGTCCTGCAAAAGCAAGAAGAAGACTTGAGCCAATTCTGAGATTTTTAAATTTAAATTTTCCTTGCACTACCTCAAAATTGAAAATATGTAAAAATGATTTTCCACAATTGGCCTCCCCAGGGTGATTTTTTGTGCTTAATCGATTAAAAACAAAATAATAAGAATGTCCTGCAAAAGCAAGAAGAAGACTTGAGTCAATTCTGAGATTTTTAAATTTCAAGTTTCCTTGCACTACCTCGAAATTGAAAATATGCAAAAATGATTTTCCACAATTGGCCTCCCCAGGGTGATTTTTTGTGCTTAATCGATTAAAAACAAAATAATAAGAATATCCTGCAAAAGCAAGAAGAAGACTTGAGCCAATTCTGAGATTTTTAAATTTCAAGTTTCCTTGCACTACCTCGAAATTGAAAAAATGCAAAAACCATTTTCCACAATTGGCCTCCCCAGGGTGATTTTTTGTGCTTAATCGATTAAAAACAAAATAATAAGAATATCCTGCAAAAGCAAGAAGAAGACTTGAGCCAATTCTGAGATTTTTAAATTTCAAGTTTCCTTGCACTACCTCGAAATTGAAAATATGCAAAAATGATTTTCCACAATTGGCCTCCCCAGGGTGATTTTTTGAGCTTAATCGATTAAAAACAAAATAATAAGAATGTCCTGCAAAAGCAAGAAGAAGACTTGAGCCAATTCTGAGATTTTTAAATTTAAATTTTCCTTGCACTACCTCAAAATTGAAAATATGTAAAAATGATTTTCCACAATTGGCCTCCCCAGGGTGATTTTTTGTGCTTAATCGATTAAAAACAAAATAATAAGAATGTCCTGCAAAAGCAAGAAGAAGACTTGAGTCAATTCTGAGATTTTTAAATTTCAAGTTTCCTTGCACTACCTCGAAATTGAAAATATGCAAAAATGATTTTCCACAATTGGCCTCCCCAGGGTGATTTTTTGTGCTTAATCGATTAAAAACAAAATAATAAGAATATCCTGCAAAAGCAAGAAGAAGACTTGAGCCAATTCTGAAATTTTTAAATTTCAAGTTTCCTTGCACTACCTCGAAATTGAAAAAATGCAAAAACCATTTTCCACAATTGGCCTCCCCAGGGTGATTTTTTGTGCTTAATCGATTAAAAACAAAATAATAAGAGTATCCTGCAAAAGCAAGAAGAACACTTGAGCCAATTCTGAGATTTTTAAATTTCAAGTTTCCTTGCACTACCTCGAAATTGAAAAAAATGCAAAAACCATTTTCCACAATTGGCCTCCCCAGGGTGATTTTTTGTGCTTAATCGATTAAAAACAAAATAATAAGAATATCCTGCAAAAGCAAGAAGAAGACTTGAGCCAATTCTGAGATTTTTAAATTTAAATTTTCCTTGCACTACCTCGAAATTGAAAAAATGCAAAAACCATTTTCCACAATTGGCCTCCCCAGGGTGATTTTTTGTGCTTAATCGATTAAAAACAAAATAATAAGAGTATCCTGCAAAAGCAAGAAGAACACTTGAGCCAATTCTGAGATTTTTAAATTTCAAGTTTCCTTGCACTACCTCGAAATTGAAAAAAATGCAAAAACCGTTTTCCACAATTGGCCTCCCCAGGGTGATTTTTTGTGCTTAATCGATTAAAAACAAAATAATAAGAATATCCTGCAAAAGCAAGAAGAAGACTTGAGCCAATTCTGAGATTTTTAAATTTAAATTTTCCTTGCACTACCTCGAAATTGAAAAAATGCAAAAACCATTTTCCACAATTGGCCTCCCCAGGGTGATTTTTTGTGCTTAATCGATTAAAAACAAAATAATAAGAATATCCTGCAAAAGCAAGAAGAAGACTTGAGCCAATTCTGAGATTTTTAAATTTCAAGTTTCCTTGCACTACCTCGAAATTGAAAAAATGCAAAAACCATTTTCCACAATTGGCCTCCCCAGGGTGATTTTTTGTGCTTAATCGATTAAAAACAAAATAATAAGAATATCCTGCAAAAGCAAGAAGAAGACTTGAGCCAATTCTGGGATTTTTAAATTTAAATTTTCCTTGCACTACCTCGAAATTGAAAAAATGCAAAAACCATTTTCCACAATTGGCCTCCCCAGGGTGATTTTTTGTGCTTAATCGATTAAAAATAAAATAATAAGAATATCCTGCAAAAGCAAGAAGAAGACTTGAGCCAATTCTGAGATTTTTAAATTTAAATTTTCCTTGCACTACCTCGAAATTGAAAAAATGCAAAAACCATTTTCCACAATTGGCCTCCCCAGGGTGATTTTTTGTGCTTAATCGATTAAAAACAAAATAATAAGAATATCCTGCAAAAGCAAGAAGAAGACTTGAGCCAATTCTGAGATTTTTAAATTTCAAGTTTCCTTGCACTACCTCGAAATTGAAAATATGCAAAAATGATTTTCCACAATTGGCCTCCCCAGGGTGATTTTTTGTGCTTAATCGATTAAAAACAAAATAATAAGAATATCCTGCAAAAGCAAGAAGAAGACTTGAGCCAATTCTGAGATTTTTAAATTTAAATTTTCCTTGCACTACCTCGAAATTGAAAATATGCAAAAACCATTCTCCACAATTGGCCTCCCCAGGGTGATTTTTTGTGCTTAATCGATTAAAAACAAAATAATAAGAATATCCTGCAAAAGCAAGAAGAAGACTTGAGCCAATTCTGGGATTTTTAAATTTCAAGTTTTCTTGCACTACCTCAAAATTGAAAAAATGCAAAAACCATTTTCCACAATTGGCCTCCCCAGGGTGATTTTTTGTGCTTAATCGATTAAAAACAAAATAATAAGAATATCCTGCAAAAGCAAGAAGAAGACTTGAGTCAATTCTGAGATTTTTAAATTTCAAGTTTCCTTGCACTACCTCAAAATTGAAAAAATGCAAAAATGATTTTCCACAATTGGCCTCCCCAGGGTGATTTTTTGTGCTTAATCGATTAAAAACAAAATAATAAGAATATCCTGCAAAAGCAAGAAGAAGACTTGAGCCAATTCTGAGATTTTTAAATTTCAAGTTTCCTTGCACTACCTCAAAATTGAAAAAATGCAAAAATGATTTTCCACAATTGGCCTCCCCAGGGTGATTTTTTGTGCTTAATCGATTAAAAACAAAATAATAAGAATATCCTGCAAAAGCAAGAAGAAGACTTGAGCCCATTCTGAGATTTTTAAATTTAAATTTTCTTTGCACTACCTCGAAATTGAAAAAATGCAAAAACCATTTTCCACAATTGGCCTCCCCAGGGTGATTTTTTGTGCTTAATCGATTAAAAACAAAATAATAAGAATATCCTGCAAAAGCAAGAAGAAGACTTGAGCCAATTCTGAGATTTTTAAATTTCAAGTTTCCTTGCACTACCTCGAAATTGAAAAAATGCAAAAACCATTTTCCACAATTGGCCTCCCCAGGGTGATTTTTTGTGCTTAATCGATTAAAAACAAAATAATAAGAATATCCTGCAAAAGCAAGAAGAAGACTTGAGCCAATTCTGAGATTTTTAAATTTCAAGTTTCCTTGCACTACCTCGAAATTGAAAATATGCAAAAATGATTTTCCACAATTGGCCTCCCCAGGGTGATTTTTTGAGCTTAATCGATTAAAAACAAAATAATAAGAATGTCCTGCAAAAGCAAGAAGAAGACTTGAGCCAATTCTGAGATTTTTAAATTTAAATTTTCCTTGCACTACCTCAAAATTGAAAATATGTAAAAATGATTTTCCACAATTGGCCTCCCCAGGGTGATTTTTTGTGCTTAATCGATTAAAAACAAAATAATAAGAATGTCCTGCAAAAGCAAGAAGAAGACTTGAGTCAATTCTGAGATTTTTAAATTTCAAGTTTCCTTGCACTACCTCGAAATTGAAAATATGCAAAAACCATTTTCCACAATTGGCCTCCCCAGGGTGATTTTTTGTGCTTAATCGATTAAAAACAAAATAATAAGAATATCCTGCAAAAGCAAGAAGAAGACTTGAGCCAATTCTGAGATTTTTAAATTTCAAGTTTCCTTGCACTACCTCGAAATTGAAAAAATGCAAAAACCATTTTCCACAATTGGCCTCCCCAGGGTGATTTTTTGTGCTTAATCGATTAAAAACAAAATAATAAGAATATCCTGCAAAAGCAAGAAGAAGACTTGAGCCAATTCTGAGATTTTTAAATTTCAAGTTTCCTTGCACTACCTCGAAATTGAAAAAATGGAAAAACCATTTTCCACAATTGGCCTCCCCAGGGTGATGTTTTGTGCTTAATCGATTAAAAACAAAATAATAAGAATATCCTGCAAAAGCAAGAAGAAGACTTGAGCCAATTCTGAGATTTTTAAATTTAAATTTTCCTTGCACTACCTCGAAATTGAAAAAATGCAAAAACCATTTTCCACAATTGGCCTCCCCAGGGTGATTTTTTGTGCTTAATCGATTAAAAACAAAATAATAAGAATATCCTGCAAAAGCAAGAAGAAGACTTGAGCCAATTCTGAGATTTTTAAATTTAAATTTTCCTTGCACTACCTCGAAATTGAAAAAATGCAAAAACCATTTTCCACAATTGGCCTCCCCAGGGTGATGTTTTGTGCTTAATCGATTAAAAACAAAATAATAAGAATATCCTGCAAAAGCAAGAAGAAGACTTGAGCCAATTCTGGGATTTTTAAATTTCAAGTTTCCTTGCACTACCTCGAAATTGAAAATATGCAAAAATGATTTTCCACAATTGGTCTCCCCAGGGTGATTTTTTGTGCTTAATCGATTAAAAACAAAATAATAAGAATATTCTGCAAAAGCAAGAAGAAGACTTGAGCCAATTCTGAGATTTTTAAATTTCAAGTTTCCTTGCACTACTTCGAAATTGAAAAAATGCAAAAACCATTTTCCACAATTGGCCTCCCCAGGGTGATTTTTTGTGCTTAATCGATTAAAAACAAAATAATAAGAATATCCTGCAAAAGCAAGAAGAAGACTTGAGCCAATTCTGAGATTTTTAAATTTAAATTTTCCTTGCACTACCTCGAAATTGAAAAAATGCAAAAACCATTTTCCACAATTGGCCTCCCCAGGGTGATTTTTTGTGCTTAATCGATTAAAAACAAAATAATAAGAGTATCCTGCAAAAGCAAGAAGAACACTTGAGCCAATTCTGAGATTTTTAAATTTCAAGTTTCCTTGCACTACCTCGAAATTGAAAAAAATGCAAAAACCATTTTCCACAATTGGCCTCCCCAGGGTGATTTTTTGTGCTTAATCGATTAAAAACAAAATAATAAGAATATCCTGCAAAAGCAAGAAGAAGACTTGAGCCAATTCTGAGATTTTTAAATTTAAATTTTCCTTGCACTACCTCGAAATTGAAAAAATGCAAAAACCATTTTCCACAATTGGCCTCCCCAGGGTGATTTTTTGTGCTTAATCGATTAAAAACAAAATAATAAGAATATCCTGCAAAAGCAAGAAGAAGACTTGAGCCAATTCTGAGATTTTTAAATTTCAAGTTTCCTTGCACTACCTCGAAATTGAAAAAATGCAAAAACCATTTTCCACAATTGGCCTCCCCAGGGTGATTTTTTGTGCTTAATCGATTAAAAACAAAATAATAAGAATATCCTGCAAAAGCAAGAAGAAGACTTGAGCCAATTCTGGGATTTTTAAATTTAAATTTTCCTTGCACTACCTCGAAATTGAAAAAATGCAAAAACCATTTTCCACAATTGGCCTCCCCAGGGTGATTTTTTGTGCTTAATCGATTAAAAATAAAATAATAAGAATATCCTGCAAAAGCAAGAAGAAGACTTGAGCCAATTCTGAGATTTTTAAATTTAAATTTTCCTTGCACTACCTCGAAATTGAAAAAATGCAAAAACCATTTTCCACAATTGGCCTCCCCAGGGTGATTTTTTGTGCTTAATCGATTAAAAACAAAATAATAAGAATATCCTGCAAAAGCAAGAAGAAGACTTGAGCCAATTCTGAGATTTTTAAATTTCAAGTTTCCTTGCACTACCTCGAAATTGAAAATATGCAAAAATGATTTTCCACAATTGGCCTCCCCAGGGTGATTTTTTGTGCTTAATCGATTAAAAACAAAATAATAAGAATATCCTGCAAAAGCAAGAAGAAGACTTGAGCCAATTCTGAGATTTTTAAATTTAAATTTTCCTTGCACTACCTCGAAATTGAAAATATGCAAAAACCATTCTCCACAATTGGCCTCCCCAGGGTGATTTTTTGTGCTTAATCGATTAAAAACAAAATAATAAGAATATCCTGCAAAAGCAAGAAGAAGACTTGAGCCAATTCTGGGATTTTTAAATTTCAAGTTTTCTTGCACTACCTCAAAATTGAAAAAATGCAAAAACCATTTTCCACAATTGGCCTCCCCAGGGTGATTTTTTGTGCTTAATCGATTAAAAACAAAATAATAAGAATATCCTGCAAAAGCAAGAAGAAGACTTGAGTCAATTCTGAGATTTTTAAATTTCAAGTTTCCTTGCACTACCTCAAAATTGAAAAAATGCAAAAATGATTTTCCACAATTGGCCTCCCCAGGGTGATTTTTTGTGCTTAATCGATTAAAAACAAAATAATAAGAATATCCTGCAAAAGCAAGAAGAAGACTTGAGCCAATTCTGAGATTTTTAAATTTCAAGTTTCCTTGCACTACCTCAAAATTGAAAAAATGCAAAAATGATTTTCCACAATTGGCCTCCCCAGGGTGATTTTTTGTGCTTAATCGATTAAAAACAAAATAATAAGAATATCCTGCAAAAGCAAGAAGAAGACTTGAGCCCATTCTGAGATTTTTAAATTTAAATTTTCTTTGCACTACCTCGAAATTGAAAAAATGCAAAAACCATTTTCCACAATTGGCCTCCCCAGGGTGATTTTTTGTGCTTAATCGATTAAAAACAAAATAATAAGAATATCCTGCAAAAGCAAGAAGAAGACTTGAGCCAATTCTGAGATTTTTAAATTTCAAGTTTCCTTGCACTACCTCGAAATTGAAAAAATGCAAAAACCATTTTCCACAATTGGCCTCCCCAGGGTGATTTTTTGTGCTTAATCGATTAAAAACAAAATAATAAGAATATCCTGCAAAAGCAAGAAGAAGACTTGAGCCAATTCTGAGATTTTTAAATTTCAAGTTTCCTTGCACTACCTCGAAATTGAAAATATGCAAAAATGATTTTCCACAATTGGCCTCCCCAGGGTGATTTTTTGAGCTTAATCGATTAAAAACAAAATAATAAGAATGTCCTGCAAAAGCAAGAAGAAGACTTGAGCCAATTCTGAGATTTTTAAATTTAAATTTTCCTTGCACTACCTCAAAATTGAAAATATGTAAAAATGATTTTCCACAATTGGCCTCCCCAGGGTGATTTTTTGTGCTTAATCGATTAAAAACAAAATAATAAGAATGTCCTGCAAAAGCAAGAAGAAGACTTGAGTCAATTCTGAGATTTTTAAATTTCAAGTTTCCTTGCACTACCTCGAAATTGAAAATATGCAAAAACCATTTTCCACAATTGGCCTCCCCAGGGTGATTTTTTGTGCTTAATCGATTAAAAACAAAATAATAAGAATATCCTGCAAAAGCAAGAAGAAGACTTGAGCCAATTCTGAGATTTTTAAATTTCAAGTTTCCTTGCACTACCTCGAAATTGAAAAAATGCAAAAACCATTTTCCACAATTGGCCTCCCCAGGGTGATTTTTTGTGCTTAATCGATTAAAAACAAAATAATAAGAATATCCTGCAAAAGCAAGAAGAAGACTTGAGCCAATTCTGAGATTTTTAAATTTCAAGTTTCCTTGCACTACCTCGAAATTGAAAAAATGGAAAAACCATTTTCCACAATTGGCCTCCCCAGGGTGATGTTTTGTGCTTAATCGATTAAAAACAAAATAATAAGAATATCCTGCAAAAGCAAGAAGAAGACTTGAGCCAATTCTGAGATTTTTAAATTTAAATTTTCCTTGCACTACCTCGAAATTGAAAAAATGCAAAAACCATTTTCCACAATTGGCCTCCCCAGGGTGATTTTTTGTGCTTAATCGATTAAAAACAAAATAATAAGAATATCCTGCAAAAGCAAGAAGAAGACTTGAGCCAATTCTGAGATTTTTAAATTTAAATTTTCCTTGCACTACCTCGAAATTGAAAAAATGCAAAAACCATTTTCCACAATTGGCCTCCCCAGGGTGATGTTTTGTGCTTAATCGATTAAAAACAAAATAATAAGAATATCCTGCAAAAGCAAGAAGAAGACTTGAGCCAATTCTGGGATTTTTAAATTTCAAGTTTCCTTGCACTACCTCGAAATTGAAAATATGCAAAAATGATTTTCCACAATTGGTCTCCCCAGGGTGATTTTTTGTGCTTAATCGATTAAAAACAAAATAATAAGAATATTCTGCAAAAGCAAGAAGAAGACTTGAGCCAATTCTGAGATTTTTAAATTTCAAGTTTCCTTGCACTACTTCGAAATTGAAAAAATGCAAAAACCATTTTCCACAATTGGCCTCCCCAGGGTGATTTTTTGTGCTTAATCGATTAAAAACAAAATAATAAGAATATCCTGCAAAAGCAAGAAGAAGACTTGAGCCAATTCTGAGATTTTTAAATTTCAAGTTTCCTTGCACTACCTCGAAATTGAAAAAATGCAAAAACGATTTTCCACAATTGGCCTCCCCAGGGTGATTTTTTGTGCTTAATCGATTAAAAACAAAATAATAAGAATATCCTGCAAAAGCAAGAAGAAGACTTGAGCCAATTCTGAGATTTTTAAATTTCAAGTTTCCTTGCACTACCTCGAAATTGAAAAAATGCAAAAATGATTTTCCACAATTGGCCTCCCCAGGGTGATTTTTTGTGCTTAATCGATTAAAAACAAAATAATAAGAATATCCTGCAAAAGCAAGAAGAAGACTTGAGCCAATTCTGAGATTTTTAAATTTCAAGTTTCCTTGCACTACCTCGAAATTGAAAATATGCAAAAATGATTTTGCACAATTGGCCTCCCCAGGGTGATTTTTTGTGCTTAATCGATTAAAAACAAAATAATAAGAATATCCTGCAAAAGCAAGAAGAACACTTGAGCCAATTCTGAGATTTTTAAATTTCAAGTTTCCTTGCACTACTTCGAAATTGAAAAAATGCAAAAACCATTTTCCACAATTGGCCTCCCCAGGGTGATTTTTTGTGCTTAATCGATTAAAAACAAAATAATAAGAATATCCTGCAAAAGCAAGAAGAAGACTTGAGCCAATTCTGAGATTTTTAAATTTCAAGTTTCCTTGCACTACCTCGAAATTGAAAAAATGCAAAAACGATTTTCCATAATTGGCCTCCCCAGGGTGATTTTTTGCGCTTAATCGATTAAAAACAAAATAATAAGAATATCCTGCAAAAGCAAGAAGAAGACTTGAGCCAATTCTGAGATTTTTAAATTTAAATTTTCCTTGCACTACCTCGAAATTGAAAAAATGCAAAAACCATTTTCCACAATTGGCCTCCCCAGGGTGATTTTTTGTGCTTAATCGATTAAAAACAAAATAATAAGAATATTCTGCAAAAGCAAGAAGAAGACTTGAGCCAATTCTGAGATTTTTAAATTTAAATTTTCCTTGCACTACCTCGAAATTGAAAAAATGCAAAAACCATTTTCCACAATTGGCCTCCCCAGGGTGATTTTTTGTGCTTAATCGATTAAAAACAAAATAATAAGAATATCCTGCAAAAGCAAGAAGAAGACTTGAGCCAATTCTGGGATTTTTAAATTTCAAGTTTCCTTGCACTACCTCGAAATTGAAAAAATGCAAAAACCATTTTCCACAATTGGCCTCCCCAGGGTGATTTTTTGTGCTTAATCGATTAAAAACAAAATAATAAGAATATCCTGCAAAAGCAAGAAGAAGACTTGAGCCAATTCTGAGATTTTTAAATTTCAAGTTTCCTTGCACTACCTCGAAATTGAAAAAATGCAAAAACGATTTTCCACAATTGGCCTCCCCAGGGTGATTTTTTGTGCTTAATCGATTAAAAACAAAATAATAAGAATATCCTGCAAAAGCAAGAAGAAGACTTGAGCCAATTCTGAGATTTTTAAATTTAAATTTTCCTTGCACTACCTCAAAATTGAAAAAATGCAAAAACCATTTTCCACAATTGGCCTCCCCAGGGTGATTTTTTGCGCTTAATCGATTAAAAACAAAATAATAAGAATATCCTGCAAAAGCAAGAAGAAGACTTGAGCCAATTCTGAGATTTTTAAATTTAAATTTTCCTTGCACTACCTCGAAATTGAAAAAATGCAAAAACCATTTTCCACAATTGGCCTCCCCAGGGTGATTTTTTGTGCTTAATCGATTAAAAACAAAATAATAAGAATATCCTGCAAAAGCAAGAAGAAGACTTGAGCCAATTCTGGGATTTTTAAATTTCAAGTTTTCTTGCACTACCTCAAAATTGAAAAAATGCAAAAACCATTTTCCACAATTGGCCTCCCCAGGGTGATTTTTTGTGCTTAATCGATTAAAAACAAAATAATAAGAATATCCTGCAAAAGCAAGAAGAAGACTTGAGTCAATTCTGAGATTTTTAAATTTCAAGTTTCCTTGCACTACCTCGAAATTAAAAAAATGCAAAAACGATTTTCCATAATTGGCCTCCCCAGGGTGATGTTTTGTGCTTAATCGATTAAAAAAAAAATAATAAGAATATCCTGCAAAAGCAAGAAGAAGACTTGAGCAAATTCTGAGATTTTTAAATTTCAAGTTTCCTTGCACTACCTCGAAATTGAAAAAATGCAAAAACCATTTTCCACAATTGGCCTCCCCAGGGTGATTTTTTGTGCTTAATCGATTAAAAACAAAATAATAAGAATATCCTGCAAAAGCAAGAAGAAGACTTGAGCCAATTCTGAGATTTTTAAATTTCAAGTTTCCTTGCACTAACTACCTCGAAATTGAAAAAATGCAAAAACCATTTTCCACAATTGGCCTCCCCAGGGTGATTTTTTGTGCTTAATCGATTAAAAACAAAATAATAAGAATATCCTGCAAAAGCAAGAAGAAGACTTGAGTCAATTCTGAGATTTTTAAATTTCAAGTTTCCTTGCACTACCTCGAAATTGAAAAAATGCAAAAATGATTTTCCACAATTGGCCTCCCCAGGGTGATTTTTTGTGCTTAATCGATTAAAAACAAAATAATAAGAATATCCTGCAAAAGCAAGAAGAAGACTTGAGCCAATTCTGAGATTTTCAAATTTAAATTTTCCTTGCATTACCTCGAAATTGAAAAAATGCAAAAAAGATTTTCCATAATTGGCCTCCCCAGGGTGATTTTTTGTGCTTAATCGATTAAAAACAAAATAATAAGAATATCCTGCAAAAGCAAGAAGAAGACTTGAGCCAATTCTGAGATTTTTAAATTTCAAGTTTCCTTGCACTACCTCGAAATTGAAAAAATGCAAAAACCATTTTCCACAATTGGCCTCCCCAGGGTGATTTTTTGTGCTTAATCGATTAAAAACAAAATAATAAGAATATCCTGCAAAAGCAAGAAGAAGACTTGAGCCAATTCTGAGATTTTTAAATTTCAAGTTTCCTTGCACTACCTCGAAATTGAAAAAATGCAAAAACGATTTTCCACAATTGGCCTCCCCAGGGTGATTTTTTGTGCTTAATCGATTAAAAACAAAATAATAAGAATATCCTGCAAAAGCAAGAAGAAGACTTGAGTCAATTCTGAGATTTTTAAATTTCAAGTTTCCTTGCACTACCTCAAAATTGAAAATATGCAAAAATGATTTTCCACAATTGGTCTCCAATCTACCCTCTCGTTAGCCCCAAACTGCCTCTTTCACAGCTATCTGTGCACGCCAAATCGGTTGCATGTGTGGGAGCATCATCTCATCCGCGGGGCTAGAAAATTTTAGCCCGCTGCGCTGCGCTTTGAATTGAAACATATGGATAGAAGAGAAATGAAATTATATCTTACGTAAGAGAAGCAGTTGTAAGCGCGTGGCCCGGGCCCAGCCAGCAGGGCTAATTTATTTCAGCCCTAAGCACAGGGAAAGCAATGGGATGAAGAGAAATAAATTTAAGGTTATTAAGAGAAACTATTTAGCAGCTTTGCTGTTGCTTGTTTGTTATTCTCTTAGCAACCCTTACCAAGTGGATTTGGCTTGGGGCTCGTTTTCTTTAGCCCTTTCTTCCTATTCCTATAGCTGCATAGAGAATATATTATGTTCTCTTATTGCACAGAACATATAGCCAAATATGAAGATGTTGCTTGGCTCCTGTAGGAGAGAGGAGATATTTCCTAATTGTAGTGGCTTGTAAAATCGAGTTAATTACAGTCGATGATAAAAACGTCGCTTAAACGTACTGACAAGATAAATGCAGTAACGTTTTAAGACGTTTTCTTAAAATTCGAATTTTTAACACAATTTTGTTGAAATTTATGGTGGGGCTGAGCCCCACTAGCCCCTAAGGTAGAGCCGCCCCTGTCTATGACCCAAATATTCCTTACTTCTGGATTTTCTTCTAGGACGGTGAAAAACTGGATCGTGACTGCGATGAAAGATGTACCTGCAATCGCGGCGAATGGATCTGTGAGCCAAGATGCGTTGGAGTTTTTTTCAAACGAGGTCGTGCCATGGACGATCCATCATGCCGGGAAAAACCATCACCCGATGACGATTGCTGTGCCGTAATGGTTTGTGATAATGAAAGCAATTCTAATAATGGTAAGTTATTGACTGATTCGAACAAACCACATGTTTTTCCCAGGGATATTTCCAATTCTAAGTCATGATTGTACCTGTGAAATACCTTTATCCTTTTTTATACATTACAAAGAATCTAGAATTACTTTAGTGATTTGAATATAAATTAGTCGTTATATCCTTTTTGAAAAAGGTAGAGTGTCAGTAAAGGCTAAAGCGCCAAGGCCGTTTTTCTGTATTCATTACACAAATTTTTCTTCCCAAGATCAAATATTTATAATTTATAAAAATACTAGCTGAGTAACCCGCTTTCACCCGGTGTATCATATATATTACTTAATTAAATACTTCAATACGATCCATATGAGAAGGACTCATAATCTGTTCTATATACTTACCATGCATATATGTAGGTACATATGTTCCCATTGTTAAGTGTTTAATACATAAAAAAGTGTATTCATTTTTTGTTCGCTATTTCATCGTTGTCTTATTAAAAACATTAAATCTGCAAAGACCCTATGTTGGTTGCCTATTTGTTATACATACAGATACGTAAATGTTCATTAAATTATTGGGTATTAAATTAAGCATTCCAATTTGAATCATGAATCGTGGGAAATCTGGTCGCCAAATTGAGTCTTCTGTCTTGACTTCTAATTTTTTGAAACGGATTCCCAATCAGTATCTCCAAAAGCTCCCAATACCTTTCAATATTCATGACACTCCATTAAAATTTAAAATTGTCTTGTCCACTATTTTGAAACTCTTAATTTTATGTCTATAAAAATAGCCTATACACATGTTAAGTTAAAAGATGTAATACCTTCGCTTCAAACAAGAAATCAAAAAATATCAAAGAAACTGTTTCGACGTGATTGAGCAACAAACAAAAGAACTTTCAAGTTGATATGTATTTACATATATAGGGATTCAAAATCTGTTAGACTTTAGTCACCTAAATTCGTAGAATTTCAAAATTTATGGTCACCATATAGGGTTCGCCATTTTGACTCCCGTGAATAAGACGTGATTGAGCAACAAACAAACCAACTTTGGATTTTATATATGTACGTATATGTATGTATACATATAGGTATAGGGATGTCAACATGAATTATTTGAGGAAACATTTCATTAAATTAATTAATTTAAAATTAAATAACGACCTATTACTTTTAAATACAAAAATGGTATACGGTCTCTTTAAAATTTTAAGTTGCAATTGCCACTGTTAGTACCCTGATGAATTTCAATAATCTACAAAGAGCTAGAATAGCATCAAAAATTGTAATAATCCTAAAAATTTCCTAACTTATTACTAGTATGTATATATTTAGAGCTGCCTAGAATGTAAACAAAATAGAAAAGTTAATAAATAAGATAGAGTATTTCAGATTTGTTTAAATTAAATTCAATTTCCAGATAGTCAACCTCTCGTGCCCACCTTAACCCCAGCAGCTGGGTGTCTATTTAATGGTATCATGTATCAGCCACGAGAGCGTTTAGAAATTGGATGTGATGAAATTTGCCATTGTTCAACAACCGGAGAAATGGAATGCAAACCACGATGTGCCCAAAGAAATCACACACGTCTTGAGAAGTGTGTGCTCCTTAAAGACCCAAAAGACGTGTGCTGCCAGCTGGAACTGTGCGATGTTACCTTAGATGACCACGAGCAAACATCACCTCCACCAGCACCCATGTCACCCCTTGAAAACTCAGTTGTGACCTCTTTGGGCACCGCGAATGGCACCTTCTGCGAGTACAAGGACAAAAAATATAAGCTGCGTGACCAGTTCCACGATGGCTGCGAAGCACTTTGCATTTGCGCCCCTCAAGGGGTCCACTGTGCGAAATTGGAGTGTCCGTCTTACGATGCGCTAGACGTTCTCGATCCACACTGTCTAAGATGGGAGCCGGAACCGGCCACTTTTCGAGCAATCGCCCCTAAATGCTGCCCTGAAAGGATGAAGTGCGTCGACAATGGTACTTGCGAATACAAAGGGCAAATGTTTGATAATTGGTCGGAAATACCAAGCAATCTTACAGGTAAACCGCGTTCACAAAGGTCCTATTTAAAAATAAGATAGCATTGCTTTCAAATCATGGTTTTTATCTGAATTGAGTCTATATAAAGAATTAAGCTAGAAGATATGAAAAAACCAGATTTAATATTATAATCCTCAAAATATACTACAAAAATCTTAAAAATCCTGAAATATAATAATATCCCTTAGGTTGCCACCAACACTGCTTCTGTGAAAGTGGAAAGGTCGAGTGTCGTCAGGCCTGTCCACCTGTCCAGGCACTTCCACCTGCTCATTTGCCATGCCACCCAAGCAGGGCTCGATTACTTCCGATTCCCGAAGACGAGTGCTGCAAGCACTGGACTTGCATGGAACAAGTCGATCCTGGACATGGTAAGTAACACTGATTTTATTTTTGCAACGCTACTTTCTGTTTACTATTGAACTGCAAGCTTTGAAGCACAAACAATTTTTGAATGATTTCAAATGAAGCCCTCATAAAAACCAAAATGAACTACAATATTTCACATCATTTTAGAAGTTTTAGCCTATTTATATACCTTCATATATAAACATATTTTAAGATAAGACATGAATGGGTTCCAGATTTTTTTGTTAAAATTTTCTTGAAATATACAGGGTGCGCCACCTCAATCTGGTCAATGGAAATATTGAATAATCTTGACAAATCTCAATAGATTTCAAAAAGTGTTTTTTTATTAAGTTTATATTTTTACAATTTATTTCAACTAAGTTCTAAAAACAATATCGGTTAAGTGGCCGCCGTTATCGGTGAAAGATAAGCGAGCTGTTTTTCTGGCATTATCCATTACATTGGCTAGGGTTTCGGTTAATATCGCTGCCATTTCTGCTCGAATATTGCACAAAAAGTCCATTGTTGAGAACGCAGTGTGGCATGTCGCGCCGTATATCTATTCATGGTTGAAATTGTGCTGAATTGAAATTTCCAAAACTTACTTGAAGACGCAGATCGGTTAGGAATTGTCAAAGTTACTCAATATTTCCATTGACCAGATTGAGGTGGCGCACCCAATAATCGAACGAATCGATTAATAATATCGAAGAAAATAAACTCACAGCCCTTTAAACCAAATTCATCAATTTAGTTTAGTGAAATATGAAAACCGGAAATAAGTATGTGTTCCTATATTGTTAGGTATCATCATATTTATGTACTCGAGATTAAGATTGCTAAAAAAATCCCATGACTACTAATCTCCAAAGCAATTTTAATTCCAATGTAGAATTACATATTCTATAAAAGTTGATTTTATGAATCACGTGCCATGAATTAAGAAGACAAATTCGTAGTTACACTAGTTACAATAATTTTATAAGTATGCATATTTACAGAGTTGTGTAAAACAATAGGTATATGCATATATCATGTTTTTCTCCTTTCATTTTAATTAAAAGAATTTAAAAAATAACGAATTTCGGTACATGTTAGTATGCAAAACTAAAGCAACATTTTGTTTGCCTCCCTAGTACTTCGTATGGTAGTCCTTGTTTTGAATAACTTCAGCATACCTAAAGTAAAGTTGTTGCGAACCATTTGTAATATTTTATGAAAGAAGAAAAATAGAATATAGCGTTTTATTTTCCACTGAATAAAATGAAGGGAAAAACTAGATTCAATTTTTGTACTGGAATGGTTCTTATTATTTTGCACAACACTGTATGTTTATGTGTATTTAAATACATCCAGGAATCTATATATTAATACGTGAAGGGAAAACTTTGTACCTCTTTTTAAGCATATTGGACAGACGGAGGAGTGTGAGATTTGGCATAGTTAAAGTTTATATAGAGAAGAAGTGCAGAAAGCTAAGATTTATATAAAATATGTGTTACAAATACATTAAATTCAATAATATAAATTCATTATTTACGTTCATACTGTCTATGTCAAACGCATAGTAGTCTGTGGTCAAACTGTCGTAATTTTATTATTGACAGTGCCAATTTCAAACACATATAGTAGGCTGTGTACATTCGTATTTTTCGTAGTAACCCCAGTAGGTCGAATTTCGACCACAGGGCGACCACTAGTATTCTTTAATATAGTAAAATTAAGCAAGAGTACCTCAAAGCTTTTCAATCCCTCTGGAAATCAAACCCATTTATGGCTTACCTTGTAGACCAATAAATATTCCTAGCGGAATTTTTAGACCAATACTATTTATACAAAAAAGTAAGATACATTACACCAAGTTGAGCCAAGATAATAAACAACCATCCTGAATGCACTATAATATAAAAATAAAGCACAGCTAAGCTTAAATATAGATTTGATATAATTACATTTTGCTGACTACTTATATTTGTAATAAAAATAAAGAAAACTCGAAGAAACCAATTAACCGAAGTAATAAAAATGTCGTTAACGTAAAATAATAACAGGTTTTTTATGCTTGAAAATTGATCCATGATTTTAATATGACGCTGTCTATTGTAAAAAAAAATCAATAAAATTTTAAATGGAACCCGAATAAGCAACTTAAAAGAAAAGCAATAGCATGAAGTTATTACTTTTTCAGTTATTTTTCAAATATTCCTTGCATTTCACTGCCTCTAAGCTTCTAAGTCCCTTAATAAAGAACACTGAATTAACACATTTAAGCTTTTTGAATGTCTACAAGTCTTGCATTATTTTTTACATGAGCATTTAAAAACTTCAGCAACCAACTCTCATCGTTTCAACCGCTGAAATTAAAATTTGTTTCATTCATTCTATCCAACAATCGACGGCAAACCACCGAAGGGTGTGCCTGAAAAGCCAACGAAAAAGGTCAACAAGGATCAAAACGATATAAAGTATCAAATTTTTACGCCTGCGCCACAATTGCCTCCATCGGTGTATGAAGTTAACAACAACTATCACGAAAGTATCGGTAATCATCCTGGAATTCCTGGATTTTTTAATCCTGGTGTTACAAAAAATCAATTTGAACCCTTCAATCCGTATCTTATCGGAACAAATCCAATTCCGGACAAACCGAACCAGTCAGAGCTATACAACATTTTAAGTGCGAACGGTGATCAAACACTACCACCTCATGTTAGGATCGAACATCTGCTGCAGCATCTACAACCTGGAGGTGGTGGTGGAGACCCCCTAAATCCGGGATCTGTTATTCATATTCCAATTACAGGAACTGGAGGACACCAAAATTTCCCTTTTAGCGGATTCCCTGTTCATCAAATACCACCAACTGACCAAGGACTTATCCAGAGACCCCAAACAGGTTGACTACATGTTTCTACTTGTTTCTGCCTCTTCTCGCATTCTATGCATGCAACAAATACTGGGCAAGGGACTCCAAAACAAATATATAAATCAAAAACAAAAATTCTATTCATCATTTTTTTGGTGTTGGCTTCTCTGCTGTTCTAACCCTGCTGTTACCTCATTAGGAAATTATTTTAAACACTCTTTACTAAATCAAAAATTTTCAATTGCAGGAGCTCCATTCGCGAATGTTCAAACTGATCTCCAGGTTATCACTTTAGAAGCTATAGACCCAAGAACGGTGCGAATAGTTTTTACGGTACCTCAAATCTATGTAAATTTGCATGGACGTGTCGAGCTGAGGTATTCGAATGGACCTAGCAATGATACAAGTGTCTGGGAAATTCAAATTTTTGCACCTCCCGAAGATCTGATAGCCACCTCCCAGCTAGAGTTTGAGTTACCTGGCTTGGAACCAAACTCCTTGTACAAAATCAAGATAACCCTTTTGCTCAAGGATTTGAACACACAACCCTCCAGTAAGATATACACAGTTAAAACACCACCAGAAAAGACAATTACACCTCCACCTCAAATCACTGATTATAGACCTGATTTCGAGGATATCTTCAAAAACCTTGAAGATCCTGAATTGAAAGTGACTGAAACGAACTCATCCTGGCTTAAAGTTACCTGGAGAAAATTATCTGATAGCGAACTAGAATACGTTGATGGTATCCAGCTAAGATACAAAGAAATCTCTGGCATGATATACGATGCAACGCCTCTGATCCATCGCACCTTAACAAGCTACACAATTGAAAATCTAATCCCTGACACTGCCTATGAAGTTGGACTGTATTTTATACCCTTCCCAGGTCATGGGGCTGAACTCAGAGCCGGGAACATGATTAAGGTGAGGACATCGTCTAAAGTGGATATCTACGGATTTGAGGTAATCGTTAATGTTACAAAAGTAAAAGCCCAAAGTGTTGAGGTGTCTTGGAATGGCGTTCCATATCCAGAAGATAAATATGTTCACATCTATCGAGCAATTTACCAAAGTGATGCTGGTAAAGAGGATTCAAGTGTCTTTAAAGTAGCCAAGAGGGACTCCATAACTGGAACTCTTGTCATGGATCTCAAGCCAGGAACTAGATATCGTCTATGGTTGGAAATGTATTTGACGAATGGTAGCATCAAAAAGAGTAATGTAGTCAATTTCTTAACTAAACCTGGAGGTCCTGCGGTGCCCGGTAAAACAGGTATGATCTAATAAAATGCAATTTATTTTAAATTTCTACATAAAACAGCAAAGAACCAAACTAAGAGAAAAATACTTGTTCAAATTCGTGCATATTAGAATAATTAATGTCGCTGCTGTGTGATATGTGGCACTGTCTTGTTCAAAACAGAGTGCGTCACTCTTGATATCTTCCAGCACATGCAACAGTTTTTGCTGCAGCATTAAAGCGCTTTTCGTTGCATTTAAAAAATAGATTCATAAAATAAGTTGGCGACTTTTGTAATTTAAAAAAAAAAAGTAGAGAAGGAATTTCTTATGTATATAAAATTACGTTCTTAACTTTTGGGAATCTATAAATATTTTTATGTTGAAGTTTAAATAATTAAATATCCTATTTCACCCCTAAAAAATGTATAAAAATCATTTTATACCTGCAGGCAAACTTCTAACAGCTGGAGAGAGCCAACCAGTTGGTGACTACTACGGTCCTTTGGTTGTTGTAGCTGTGGTTGCTGCGTTAGCAGTTATGTCCACGTTAATCCTCCTCTTGATACTGACAAGACGCAGGGGTCATCAGACAGCATCTATAACGCCTCCGCGAAAAATTGATGCATCATACGACAACCCAAGTTACAAAGTGGAAATTCAACAAGAAACCATGAGTACTTAACAATTCTCTTCATATCTTCTGAACCCAATTAATAATAATTTTTTTCAGATCTGTAGCTTTGTTCACAACCAAAACACCACATCAGCACCCCCTCTCCTTGTACATAGTACACCAATTTCCGTCCGAGTGAGGTCATGCTAAGGCTCTCGGGAGCGTCCTACTACGAACATATCGGGAAAACAGCGCTCTGAACCCTTCCCTGTAAATAAAGGCTGCAAACCTATTGTACGTTGTATGTTGTAAAATAAGCATGAGAACGTGTGTTCTGTTTATTTTATTTCCTGTGACTATTTTACATTATTATTTTCATTTTATTATATTTTTGTTTTTAACTTAAGAGAAATTTTTATATCGTAACACTTAAGGAAATTGCATTTACCTCGACAGAAAAATCATCATTAGGACCTCTCTCAATGTAAGTAGTAGAAATAATGAGAATATGTGCGAGATTTTAAAAGAAGTATTATGGAAAAGATGCAAAAGTTTTTTTTTTTTTATATTCGTTTCCTTAAATTCTTTAAAGCAGATCTCATTTGCCATTCGAGCGCCGCTGAAAAGTTAAAAACAGATCCTTAAAATTTTTAATTTAGTTGTGTTTTGGACTTTTTCTTTTTCACTTAGTAGAATTTCGAAAAGCTGTATACCTACTCTTTATACCTAAAAGACATTTCAGTAATCTTTGATTTCAATTACTTTTTTCTTTCAAAGTAGTTAAAATAATATATTAGAAAAATCCAATCGAATTATTTTGACGTTATGTTCCGAAAAGTTAAAGAATTTTACAGAGTGATTTGTAGCCGTTAGAAATAATAAAATTAAATTAAATTGGCTTTCAGTAAACTAAACGCAATAATCATAATAACACTCATGGGCGTAGCCACGGTGGGGCAGGCTCTGACCTGTAAGGTACCTAACCAAACCTAAAAAATTAAATTATCTAGGTACTAACTACAATACTTAATTTCCGTAAGAAAGTTCATACCCGACAGTCGACACAAAAAAAATGCGATCAAAACAAAACGAGGCTGAACTGTGGTACCAATTGTTGGAAGAAAAAATACTCTGGCAATTATTCCTGTATTTTCTGATGGATTTTAGGATAGTACATTATTTTCGTAATATTTCCTGTAGTTTTTAAGGAGATCTGTTGCTTTTTCAATATATGTTGTGGATTTTATGGCAACGTTCGTAAAGGAGAATGGGCGGTTTCGTCCCCAGTGCTGTATCAAGTTGAGGTATATGTCATTTTATAGGTTATCAGAATAGCTTTCTTTTATTATATGACATCAACAATGACAGTCGTGCAGGAGAAGAGCTATGAATAATTGTCTTTTCTTCAAATAACTGTAGTATTTGTTGTTTGTATTGTTGCCGGTTTCGTATTGGCTTGCTTTACATACACCTTTTGCACTTTGGGATCAGTATTATTTTTTTTAGTTGATTCTTTTTTTTTACTGTGATTTTGGCTGGAACCAAAGCAGTTTAGTTTACTTGTTAAAATGGAGAATATAAACTATTGTTACATGTGGCCGATCTTTAGAACGCCACCGTACATGTGTTCATGTAATGAACATAATGTGGTATTTGGGCTGGACGAGACATCAAAATAATATTTTATTGCCAGCAACTTTTCTGGATGCGGTAATTTTCTATATTTATTATTAACTATTGTTTATTTGTTCGTTTGAATAATAATATTTAATATCATTACTTTCAATGTTCTAGTTTCATTGCATTCTTTGTTGATATTTTAATGATTTGTGTAGTTAAAAAACTACCTAGAAAGCATAGGATAGAATATTCACGATTATTTTTAAATTCCTATCTCTATTTCATTTGGCACTTTTTATTATTTTGACTAGATAGTACGCTGGGGTGCGAGTGGCAGTAGAATAGCGAGATGTAGAAACTAAAAATCGGCGGTGGAGTACCAGCGGTTAGGCATATAAAGTAAAAATATCATATATTTACATGCGAAATAAAAGAAGTCATAGTTCTTTCCCTGCACGTGTTTCATTGTTGGTTTCATGCAATAAAATAAAGGTATGATATGATCTTTGGTATGACAACTACCACAACATGATACATCCTGGGGACGGAGCCCTTACAAAGTTGCCCATTCTCCTTTGTTGGGAACTATTTTGCTATCCCATTTTTTTTCCGTGAATGTTCTGAAAGACATGGAAGCGGCAGAACTGATAAAGGATTCAGAATTCTGAGTGTTCACAGGATGAGGATCGCCGAATCGAAAAATAAATTGGAAGCCGAAGTGCTAAGGAGGTTCAGCCAGAACCCACGCCGGCTTCTCTTAAAGTAATATTATGAAGTTAGTTAATACCTAAATAAATAAACAACCTATAATACCTATGTGTAATTGTTTACTTACTGTACCTGAAAGTACTATCTATAGATAGATATAAACCTCTAAATTGACTGATTAACAAATTGACATACGCCCAGAGCCCAAACGGCTGAAGTTAGAGACACATTTTTGGATAGAAGATTTCGTGGTGTTGGTAAGTAAGCAATAAGAAAGTGTTTTGAATAATTCGAATTATACATACAGATACAGGGTGCTATAGGGTGTAACCTTTTTGTATGAAAAAATTAACCGGGGTAAGACCGCGGTTATAGTTTGCTAGTTACATATTATTTTAGACTGCTGCCCCACCCTGAGCCCATGGCTGGCTACGCCCATGCTGACACTGCCAGTTGGAGGAGAACCCTGGCTAAAGCTTGACATTATTACTGCCGGATGGAGTGATAAGGGTTATTTGAAGTCAAAGGTTACTGAAATTATTTTATGAAATACCTAATAATACAATGTTATACTGAAATTACTTTTATGACGACATAACTTTGAACATACTAACATTTGACCTGAGTTGTAATAATAACTAATGTTTTACTTAAAAATCTCTATCCAGTGGTACTTGTATCAACAATTACAAGTACGGAAAACGGAAAAAATAATTTTTAGGAAAAGCATTTATTTAAAAGGGGACGACCGACATGTTGGGTTTCAAGTTCTACTCGTCAAACGCTTTCTTTTGATTCACATATGAAGGAGATTGTAAAGAAAAAGGTACTCCACCATCTTGGATGAGTCCACCGTATTGAATTTACAAAGATGTTACATGTGCATACTGCATTGCATTGCCACGGAACTTATACACATGTAAAATTCCCGCGTCTGTTCGAATCAAAAGATAATCTATCGATATCTATGTAAATTTGACCTTGTTACTGCTACGCAAACGAACTAGAGGATTTTGCAAAAAGTAGATTACTATTGTATAAGGAAGTCATGTGTAAGAAAGGGATAGTTTGAGTGAAAATGTAACGAGAATTGAAATACTTCTACAGCGTGCCTCATATTTTTTAAAACTTTTCTATAAATGCATTGCCTTTATTGATGTTTTTATTTAAAATATATAAATTGTTAAATAGATTCTTACACTCATATTATTGTAAGATAAATTCTTATTCTCATATTAGTTTGGTCAAGTTATAAAAACCCGAATAAAAATAATCAGCGGTTGAAAAGAGGCTGAACGACGGCCTCTCAAATTTTTAGGAATGTACGCAGCTGTACAAATGTAAAAAAATCTGAAAAGCTGTACATTAGACCGTACGGCGGTCTATTTAGAATGAAAAATCTATTCGACCATAGTTTAGGTCTTACATTGGGTTCTACAAAGACCACATTACAGTGAAAATAAAATGGTCGTACACAAGGGCGTAAAGCGGTTGAAAACAATTTGAAAAAGTAATTATTTATCGTATCTTATCCGATTCAATTCAATGACTGAATATTGCTAACCCGCTCACTTTTATTTAAAAACAGCCCATGGTCAGCCATATATCGTAAGTGACAAGTCTTGTAAGGCCAAAATGTCCTGCAAAACAACCTCATACGACCGTTTTGCGCCCAAAGAAAATGATTAAAAATTGGCTCTTGAACGCCCTTTGTACAGCCGCATTTTTAAAATTAATTACTTTTACTCGGGAATTCGCGAAGGAAATCAAGCCCACCCTGTAACTACAGAATGCAAAAATTTTATCAAAAGCATCCGTGGCAAGTGTGTGCTCCCTACCTCTCCCCCTTCTTCAATTCCAAGCCTTCCCTATACCTGAACATTGCAAGAAGCGAGCACTAATACCAAACCATGCACGCACACCCACAGAGTTCTTGCGCCTTTAAAAAAGGGTGTAGAAAAAATGTACAGTGTATGTAAATGCCGTAAGTTAGCAGTTCAGGGCTGCCTATTTTTGTCTCATTCGCTCTTATTGGAATTTACATAAGGAATGGCAGGCAGTAGATTTTGCTGCCTTAACTAAAGTGAAATTTCTCTTGATCCGTTTCCGGAATTGCATTTAGGTTAGACCTTTGCGGTTGATAAGATAAGATTGATCGTATGTTACCAACTTGACGAACAAACTTAAAACCTTCCCAAATACACTCGTCTTTGTTTTTCCCACGGTCTTACTTTGTTTACCTTCTATGTATCAAGATGAATTGCTCCGACATTCACTCTAGAAATGAAAACAATCACCGTTTGTGGGTAAAATGTACGCCAAAAACCATCGTCAGACAGAACAACAGAAAATGTTTCAATCTTGCAAGATTCCAAGCAGACAGAGAACAAAGTGGGATAAATAAAAGCTTTTAATAAAGCGAAGGGAGCTCAATCAAGTCTTTTGCTATTCAAATTAGACTTTTAGGACAACTTGCTAAATATATTTCTTTTTTAGAATAAATTAATTAACTTAAGGTGGGGGTAGGGTTAATTCGCTATAAAAATGGCCTATTTTCAATAATTTTTTGTTAAGATAGGATTAATCCTAATTTATAAATATATAGTATACTTTATCGGATATCATTTAATGAATGTTTTGTATTTTGATTAAAAAAATATTGACAAATGAGCCATTGAGAGCAATTTTTATAACACGCCTCAAAAACAAAGTTGCATTGCGGTTAATAGCACATCTCATTACTGGATCATCTGATATCCAAATTTCAAAAAGATTTCGTTAATTGGAAAGTTTCCCGAGGTAATAACGTCAGCTTTTTTTTTATGTATTTGTTAAACTTTGGTAACATTTAAAGCTCAAAATACCAATTTTGATGTGTGGAAAGATTGTGTAAAATTTAAAAAAGGATTGGTGCAGTAGTTTTTGAGTTATAATGTCCACCGACTTTGAAAATATGTAGTAGTTTTGAGCAAATAGCGTTTAAAGTTTTAACTACTACTACTCCTTTAAGGTTACCTCTAAATTGGAAGTAAAATAATTTCTATTGTATACCACCAATATAAAATTATACATAAAAATTATATTTATGTAATAAATTTGATACTCAATACTTACAAACAAATATATTTAAAAATATTAAAAAACAAGACAAAAATTAAAATACTAGAAAAATAATTTATTAATTGCTATAGTCAGACGATTCTCTTTTTACAACCAAATCTTCATCGACAGATGATTCACACGATTCGTAGTACCGATTTTCAAGTTCTTGTATTCTCCTTTTATACCGCACCTCTAGGGAATTCATCTGGAGAAAAGGCAATTTTAAGAAAATTATTTTTCTGTAAGTTAAATTACTCTTACCTTTGCTTCATACACTTTAGGGAGTGAGGCCTCCGCTTGAGCTATTCGCTGTTGCCATAAATTATCATTCGCTGTTAGCATTTTTTGGAAGTCATCAGCTAAATCTGTTCTTAATTTGCATTCTTGTTGATATAATTGATCCTTTAAATTAAGAAGCTCAGAACTTAAATGTTCATTCGCAGATCTAAGCTCTTCGTTTTCAAATTTTAGCCTAAGAGTTAAAGATAAGTTAACATTTTTAAAACATTTAAGTACCCTTCACATACTGATTTATTTCTTCCAATAACTGTTGACAGTAACTATCGTTTCCAATTCCAGAAGAAGGTAATGTGAGCGTATTTTGTGAAACGAACCAAGAATATCGCGTACGGGAAGGTTTTTCCGGGGACTTATACACAATACTCTTTGCAATTGAAGCAAATCCCAGAACATTGAGATTTTCCTCGAAAAATTGCTCAGTTGGAGTTATGTTTACAATCATTGTGATTTTTTCTTTTCCAGTTAATGCAGATTTAAGTAAGAAAGTCAACTTCGATTCTCTGAATGGAATAAGATCTGAAATTTTTTTTTGCTGATTATTATAAACAGCATCCAAACACCTTCCTAAAACCATCAGAGAGCAGTTAATCCTTTGAGCCTCCTTTAATCGGCTTCCAACATTTTTCGTCTTTGCCAGTCTCTCTGACCCAGCGAGATCACAAAATTTGTAAGATGTTTGCGTAAATATATCAGGATACGAGAACGTGATAACGTCAACAAAAAATATGCAATGCGATCGACTCGAGTTAGCATTAACCGCTGTAGAAGCATATGTAATCTGTTTCAATCCATAAGTTAGTAATTTGTACGCCTCAACGCTGCTCTTCACATAAACAGTAGTAAGATTCTTTATAAATACTTTGTCTTGATTTAAAATAACCTTAAGACCTTTCCTCTTATTTGTACTTGTTAAAATCTCCGCATTCAATAGATCGAAAACAATCTCATTGTAAATTTCCGCAAAAGATATCCAAATAAATACAGATTTATTCGCGTGTAACTGTGTGTAACTGTGTAACTGAGACACATCCGAAGTTTTAGATAAGAGAATGTTTCGAGTTGTTTCCTCGGCTTTTATACAATCGTCATTCAGGACAGTTAATGTTCCATTAACTATTTTTACACTAGGCTGAGGATATATGTTGTTGCTGTGGATTTTAAACAGATTTTCCAAGGCACGTGGTATAATTCCTGGATCTTTTAAGTCACCTTTTTAAAGAAAAATACGAAAACTATTACTTAGGCTTGAAAGTTTAAGTGAACCGAATCAAAATACGTACAATTCGTAATTAGTAATTTATTTTAAAAAAGAAAACAAAGTTAATAGTACTTTTATCGATTGACAAAAATAACTTTTGAAGCAAAAACGCATGAAGAGGAAAATGTAAACGCTGTAAGTTGTTGTATGGAATTGTAGCAATCGTTACTACAGTAAAGATCTAGGAGAATATACAAAATACGGTTTGGGACTAAATAATTTCCTTTCAGTTGCGGAAATACGGTAAAAAAATTGGCATACGTACATACATATTTCTGATTATTATTTTTTTATTTTAAAGAAATCCAACATTATATTAAAGAAATCTAAGAAAAACAACTTTTTCTATTTATCTTTAAAGAAAATTGAGCAGTGTTATTCCCTGGAATAATCATATTTTCAATTTTTTTAAAAGGCCATAAAAATACACGATAGCATGAATTTGTACCATAAGAGATAAACGAGATTTTTCAATATGGTGAGGACCACGATTTTCCATAATGAAAATTTATATAATCACCTTAAAGCATTTCATTTCAGCTACAAAAAATGTCAGTGTGAACTTTTTCTATACTACAGTAATTCCAAAATTAAGATGCTTCGAAAGGTGTATAATTCCAAAAAGCCCTAAATTCTGAATTGTTACGTACTTCGAAATGAAAATGTGGAAGAGTTAAGGCCGGATCACACATTTCCAACCCGTCACCGTTCCGTTCGTTCAGAATTGTTGTTCGTCAAACCGACTAGAGATACCTCTAGTATAGTTAGTTAGTTAGTTATAATATTATATACCAATTATAACGCCAAATAAAAAATCAGGATTTCTAGAAAACTATTGTATTTAGTGTGTATATAACGAAAATTACGAAAGTAATACATAGCAAACCATTACTAGTATTAATAAACCTATCACCTCAATGGCTTCCATATGGGAGGAAAAAGTGATTTTAGCTTGTTTCATTATTATAACGCCACTTATATAAAAAAATTAGAACACGATAATGCAAAGTCTGTTAAGGGGGCATTCGCTTTCTAAATGAGAAAAAAATCAATTTTTTTTTTACACAAAAGTGTTCCTTAACATCATAGCAATACTGTCCTAAAACCATTTTGCGAAATTCAAAACAAAACAAAAGTTATAGCTATATATGTAACGGAAGGTACTTCGTTTTACAAGTAAAAATTATTGCATAAAAACTTTAAACGCGTTTTTCTCAAAACTACCTTTTTTCAACTGGTACACATAATATCTCAAGTTCTACTCGATAGATTTTAAAAAATCAAAACGCATTCGATTCGTTAACATAAATACTAGTGCTTATACCTAAAAAAATGCATATAAGTACCCCTTGTTCTTTTTTATGCACGTACTTTTCCCAAAAAAAAGGCAGATTTTTGAAATTTTCAGAAAAAGAGTCGTAAAACAATTAAAAATTTTTTTATACCTATAAGCTCTAGAAAAAAGTCTAAAGGACAGAATCCATTTTGAATTTTTTCTTTATGTTGTCCAGGAAGACCACAATTATGTGTACCAGCCGAAAAGGGACTTTTACAAGACGCCTTCTGCCGCCGCTAAACATAACTAAAAATTTAAAAAAAAAAGTCTTTTTGTATTCTTCAATACCTATAGAGTAATGTCTATAAATAATTTTTTCAATAAATACAGTAGCCTTTTTAAAAAAAAATCCCAAAAAAGTGTGTTTTTCCTCAATTCTGAAAGCGAATGCCCCCTTAATAAAGAGTTACTCCTTTCTTCAAAATCATTTTAAAGGTTGTATTTTTCATGATTTTGGTGAGACTTTAAATTAAATTAAAATCAATATTATTCCATTCTTCAAAAATTTGCCGTTTTAAGTCCTAAATGGACGATTTTCCCTATACACCCGAAGTTCTGAGCATTATCCTGCTGAGAAATCCACTGTGCTGCAAATTTTGTGTAATAAATGGAACTAAACTCATCTGGAGCACATCCGCGTAGTTCTTGCTCTTCATTCTTAATAAATAAATATCAAGTTTAAACAGCCGGGCACACAAAATGCGCCCAAATCATCACGCTTCCGCCACCAAAGTTTCTTTGGGGAAAAAATGTAAGGGTTCTTCTCCAAAATGTCCCCAAAATCATCGAAAGCACTCCATAAATTCTACTTTTTTCATCGGTGAATATCACTTGAGTATTTTTTTTTTTAATTTAGAAGCTTGGTACCATGTGGTATGATTACTCTTGTTAATTAAAATAACCTTACTACACACTACCAATACCAACTCAATTATGCAGCAAGGTTATCCCCAAATACATTTTTCACAAATCGTGTTATAATCATGAAAAAGTCAAAAACCGTTTTATCTTTTGAAAACGAAAAAAATTGGAAGTAAATTTACAATTTGTAAGTGAGTTTTCTTTTCTCAGCAACTTCATAATTTCACACAATTTCAAATATTGTATCCCAATAGAATCAATAGTGTTCCCAATATCTTAAAATGTTTGGTGGCGTTATAAATATAAAACGAACAATATAAACCACATAAATTTATACAAAATTCTTCTTTCTTACTCAATGTAATAAAAATATACAATATTTTGATACTGACTTCCCGGTAACCTAATATCTTAAAATTTAGTACGAAGGAAGATCTTAGAAGACAAATAAAGAAAGAAGCCAAAAAATCATTAATTTCTAATTTGATGCGAAATTATTACGTGACAAGAGCGGTAGAAAAGCATCAGGATGTGAGCACTACTATAGGGCTTATCGTTTAATTTTACTACGTTTAATTTATATTTCTATTGTTTACAAGGGTTAAATAACTGATGCCAGTTCAATACTTGCGATAGTTTACGAGTATTATGCAACTGACTGAACGGCGGATATTATTTTGTACTAGTACTTGAGAGTAAAATTTAAATATTTCTGTCCACTTACCCAACAGTGTGAAAGTTTTTCCCGAACCTGAGGTCCCATAGGCCAGCACGGTCATGTCTTCCTCGGCCTCAATTTTACTCCGAATGCAATTGTTATATATGCTGGGCTGGTCGACACTTTCGTCAAAGACATCATTAAACGAAAAGTGTCTCTCTAATACATTCTTCGCAGATCCTTCCGGTTGGTGGGTAATAAGCTCCTTGCCCTGAATTTTGTAAAACGGGCAAAATTTGGACACTGGAACAGGCCGAATGCGCAAATAAACAAGAGCACCCTCAGTCACCGCAGCACATTCACTCGATTCGTTATCCTTCATGGGGGCATCGTCGTCTTCCTCGTCATTTTCCAAAATATTACATAAATTCGTTTTTTTCTCTGGCCGTGGCCGAAATCTTCGATCTACGCTCGGATCTCTCGGGTGTAAATAGGAGAGTTTCGAAGCGATTGGCGCGTCCATCTTGCAAGGAAATCCGACTTACAGATGCGAAAAACTATAATTGATTAAGTAAAGAACATTGTTTTCTTTTATTGATTTATCTTACCTCGGAAATAAATTATTTATTTGCGTTTAAATGTTCTACGAACGGTTTTTCCAGCTTAACGGCGTTCGTTTAAGTTTTGACTTGACAGCAAACGGCTTCTAAGAACTGTTTTTTCAAATTATTTCAGTGTTTCCAGTGCCCTTGAATTTTCTCTTTCTTCATGAACTAGTGTTGCAGCGCGAAAGAATAAATTGAATATAAAGTGAATCGAATTGTTCTAAAATACCCATAAAAACTGCTTTTAAATAAATATTACCGCATAAATGTTTTGCATAAAACGTAGATCGACATTTTTAGGCTTAAGTCAGGCGCCTAGACATCGGCCAAACGGCAATGAAACTTTGCAAAAATTTGCATGGGGGTCAAGAACGACTATATATGCAATAATCCGTGATGGCAGTACCGATTTTCCCGATATTTTTCAGGAAAAAAACATTTTTTCCCCGGATTTCGCCCTCAACGATTTCGCATATTTTGCCCCATTTTTTGCAAAATTTCAATGCCGTTTGGCGATTATCTATGTCTTCATGATGTTTTCTTCGCATTTCTTAATTGATTCTTCATTTATAACACCTGAAAATATAAAATTTTTCATTATTACTTTATACAACTTACCAGTGTTCCTTCCTCCTGTTTTGACATTTTAGCTGTCACATTTGTGTTTAGCTTTTACAAAATGCCTATTGACGGAGGATTTACCTTTTACAAAATGCCTATTGACGGAGGATTTACCTTTTACAAAATGCCTATTGACGGAGGATTTACCTTTTACAAAATGCCTATTGATGGAGGATTTACCTTTTACAAAATACCTACTAAGTTTGCAAGAGAAACTTAAAAAAAAATGGCACAAAACAAATGTGACAGCTAAAGTTTCAAAACTGGAGGAAGGAACGCAGGTAAGTTGTATAAAGTAATAATGAACAATTTTATATTTTCAGGTGTTATAAATGAAGAATCAATTAAGAAATGCGAAGAAAACATCATGAAGACATAGATAATCGCCAAACGGCATTGAAATTTTGCAAAAAATGGGGCAAAATATGCGACATCGGTGAGGGCGAAATCCGGGGAAAAAATGTTTTTTTCCTGAAAAATATCGGGAAAACCGGTACTGCCATCACGGATTATTGCATATATAGTCGTTCTTGACCCCCATGCAAATTTTTGCAAAGTTTCATTGCCGTTTGGCCGATGTCTAGGCGCCTGACTTGTTCCCATTTTTAAAACAACGAAACTTAAGCAATATCCAAAAACTATGGAGGCTACAATCTATACAATCCCAAAATTCATGTTTTGCGTATGTTGCGCCATCTTCAATTTGGTTATAACACCTCAAAGTGTAAAACGTCAAAATATTTGAAAGTTTGTTTTTAATTCGGTAAAATGGAGCCGGTGGCTAGTGGATCTGCACAGCCACAACCAGGACCTTCTAGAGGCCGTGGACGTGGTCAGGCGCGAGGATTTTTCCGTAGAGGATGGAGGCGAGGTGGTGCCCCTTATCGAAACCGAGACGGAGCGCCCAGAGAGAGACCAATCGCCCTCCCGATTCCCGGAACTTCCAGGGAGTCTGCAGGTTTATACGACGTTCTGCCCACGTCCGTTGCGCCGCCCCCTGAAGCCAGACCGTTGGACTCGATTGAAATTAGTGATTCCACCGAGGAGTATCCCGGCTGGAAGTTGTATTTCCCAAAAGAAAAGCTCGACCCGACCTCTGCGACGAGCAGAAAAATCAGGGCGATTGGGGAGCATTTTGAAGGCAATAGAACGATCTACAACTTGACAACTATTAAACAGCAGTCCTGGTTCACAATCGCCTTGCAAAAACTCTCCGAAGATCAACAGTTCACCGCAAAATGGAGCACATTCCTTCAAGATCTCACCGAGCAGCCAGAGCATACTTTATCCTGTGCAGGTGTTGCAATGCACAAGTTGCTTTCCTCCCTTCCAGAGGTAAACCCGAGCCCGGAGACATCCCAGAATTATCAGCCCAGCAGAGCTCTACAATCCATTCGTACCAGAATCCAAGGTTACAGCCCTGTCGTAAACCTCCACTCCTTGAAGGTGAACAACTACGACCGAATGATCGCGGTCAGAGGGACCGTGATAAGAGCTAGTGCCACAGAAATAATTTGCACCTGGATGGCATTCAGGTGCTCTTTGTGCGGGTTAGAACAAGCAATCCGGCAGCCTGATGGCATCCTCACGAATCCCTCATCCTGCAAGGCTGGTTGCAGAGCCCGAAGCAACTTTATTCCCTTGCTCTCCTCGCCTTACACCAGAACCGAGATGTTCCAGTCGATACGCCTTCAAGAATCAATGATGGGAGGAGACATCCACGACTCTGGCAGGGTCCCCAGGTAAAGATATACTCAAGTATGATAGTTCTCCTCTAATCCTCTAAAATGGCATACCAAAAGAGCGGTTGAAATCACTCCTTTTTTATTTTAAAATCTTAGAACTGAATTAGGTGTCTCTTTAACCTTTATTTAAATATTTCAAAAAATATACCCACCGGACACCAGCAAACAGCAGCAGAGAATTTGAAGGTTTAATGATATTCGCAAAAATAGAATAGCTCGCAACAAATATTATATTGAGGTTTAAATTAAAAAATAGTTTTTATTTAAGCGTATTTGTTCTAGAAATATAAATAAGAGGCCGGCGGCCAAGTTTTATTAGCATTTTATGTAACTTCAGTCTTTTCCAGGTACCAAGAGTTTTCCCATAGTTTAAACTTAAAATTAATATAAAATCTGAGCTATATTAGTACTTTTTCTTGAGGTCCTAGTTCCTACTTCAACTCTATATTAATTAAATAAACTGTTAGGTGCGTGGAAGTCGAACTAACTGCAGACTTAGTTGACTCAATATGCCCTGGAGATGATGTTACAGTCACGGGAATTCTAAAAGTCCGGCCGCAAGAGGAAATCCAGCGAAAGGGCCAACCAAACATTTATAAAATGTTCATACGGGCGGTATCAGTTCTCAGTAATAAAAACTCACTGGCGGGAAAGAAATCGGACTTCTCTGAAAAGGATATGCAAGCGATCAGAATGATTAGCAAGGAACCATCTCCTTTTAAGCTCTTCGTTCAGTCTCTGTGCCCTGCTATTTATGGCCATGAAATGGTTAAAGCGGGCTTGATTCTAGGACTTTTCGGTGGATCTGGTAGCAGTACTACCCCTAGAGAGAGACGATGCGAAATTCATGTCCTTATGGTAGGCGATCCCGGAATTGGAAAAAGTCAAATGCTCCAATCTTGCGCCAACATATCACCAAGAGGTAAGTGCATTTACGAAAACGTTTGCGACAAATTTTTATAAGTTGCTACATATATTATTATTATTTTATATTTTTTTTATAATAATTACCATTTTTACTTAGAAAATAATACTTAGAACAGTAGTTTCCAACGAAATCTAAATTTTCTTAGCGATTTTGCACTTAATTGGTTTCATCCTTAACTCTTTGAGGTACACGATTACAATAATAAAAAAAGCCTCTGGTTGCACAAAGTTTTTTGTTTTTATTAGAAAAAGTAAGACGTTCAATCAATATTAAACTATATGAATATGAGTAGTTTATACTTTTTGAGGTTGGTTAAAATATATCCCGCCATGCATAAAAAACGAAAGCAAAGATGGGCCGCTGCTTAGGCATTATGAAATTGTATTATTTTTATCCCAGGAATATTTGTCTGCGGCAACAGCAGCTCCAGTGCCGGGCTCACAGTAAGCGTCCGCCACGAAAAAGGTTGTGTTGGCGGTGGTGGCTCTCTGGAAGCGGGAGCCTTAGTCCTAGCTGACCAAGGAGCTTGTTGTATCGATGAATTCGACAAAATGAGCTCCAATCACCAATCCCTTTTGGAGGTGATGGAGCAACAAATGGTCAGTGTTGCTAAAGCCGGGGTTTTATGCTCCTTGCCAGCCAGAACTTCAGTCTTAGCAGCCGCAAATCCTTCCGGGGGACATTACGACCATACGAAGACAATTCTAGAAAATCTAAAATTACAACCAGCACTTCTATCCCGCTTTGATCTCGTTTTCATACTACTCGACCGCCCGAATAGGTACTTAGATAAAATGATGACCGCTCACATACAAGCCCTTCATGCCGGAACGAAAAAAATACCAACTCATACGGGCAGTTTTGTCGGCAGCAAGAATAAGGAAAATTTTGGCGTAAACAGCCCTCAGGTGGTTGAGGATAAAACACTAGAGGAGCGCCTTAAGCTAGAGCCGGGCGAAGAAATGGATCTTCTTCCTCCAGTTCTAATGCAAAAGTATATTGGTATTTATCGATTTAAAAAAAGCAGTATTTCATAAACGAAATAATTCATTTGATTTTTTAAGCCTTTGCTAAGAAAAATTGCCATCCCCTTCCAGTGGCGTAGCGTGGACTAATCTAGACGTGGGCGAAGTCGTATCAGCGAGGCCCCTTTTCTATCGTTCCCAAGATCTATCCAATAAATCTATCTTACCAAACATGCTTTGACGCAACATACCTATACTCATGATAGTGAAAGGGAGAATATTGAAGAGCATATAGATTTGAAAAAAGGTTTTATATTTTACAAGAGTAATGTTCTTCGGCTTTTTGCGTTACTGAAGTCCTCCAGTAAAGATTTGTAATCAATTTTTGCAGCTGAATCTGCTTCAATAGAGAGCATTGCTAACCCAGACAATCGCTCTTGCTTCATACTATTTCTTAAGTAGTTTTTAATTATTTTCAGCTTAGAAAAACTTCTTTCTGCGGAAGCTGTACTTACAGGCATAGTCAACATAATTCTAGTAGCAATGTAAACATTAGGATAGGTATCTTCCAATTCATTTGTTATTATGTATTGAATCATCTGATTGGTGTCTCTAATGGAGTTTGGTAGGTTAGGCACTAAAAGTTGTAGTTCTTCGTAAAGGTCATAAGATTCTATGCCTTTGTTTTCTCCATCTTGAAGTACTGTACCTAAATTATTACAGTGCTTCAAAAGTTATAAGTTATAAGAAAGTTTGATATGAACGGGCGGGGATAACCGGGGATACCCCGATCCACGATAAGCGACTGAAGGGGCCCATACACGATCGCACCGCTCGCCGAGTCGTGGTGCGCGTACCAAACGCCGCTTCACTACAAACGAGCGCACTTAGTTGTCGAACTTCACTTACTTTCTTAATTTACTAATAATTATTACAGGCTACAACCAAACACGGTTTTATACACAAAGTATTCCGTATGCGAGTAAAGAAAAGTTTTGCAAAGCTAAGCTGTGTTCCTAAATTGAACACCGTGTCAATTTTGACTCTGACAGCAAGATGCCAAACACATTTTCAAAAAAGTGCGAGTAAAACAGCATAAGACCCTCACACCCCATATGGGTTAAAAGATGAACGCAGCCACAAAATATTGTCGTGTTTATGTGACAACCAAAATGTGATTTAAGCTAAGTAAGAACGAAAGAAAATATGCAGTTTGAATGCACAGTAAGTTGGTGTCTGTGACGAGTGTAGCCAATATTTTTTAGATTTTTATTTAATTTATAAATAAACGGAGATTTTAAGTCTGGTGGCTTCGCATTTAAAGAGGCCTCGCGAGGCCCTTTTAAGTGCGAGGCCGTGGGCGAGGGCCCACTTCGCCCACGCCTAGCTACGCCACTGTCCCCTTCTCAGCCAAGAAGCCGCACAAGAAATCAAGAAATTTTATTTAGAGCTACGAATGACTCAAACAAATGTAAACGGACTCCCAGTTACAACAAGGTAATCTTTTACTTCCAATTTAAATCTTGGGTAACTTTAGACTCAGTTTCTTAAGCTGAGTTACGCGAAAGATTCGTATACGAAAATTTAGATTAATTTTATTATAAAATTTAGACAACTAGAGGCCTTAATCCGCTTAACCCAAGCTCGTGCTAGAATCGATTTATCCTCAGAGGCAACAATTCAGCACGCTCAGGATGTCCTTGCTATAATGCGATACAGCCTTACTGACTCGCTTGATGCTCCGGTGGGTGAAGACTACATGCCATCGTCTAGAAGAAGTGGAGCTGGCTTGAGTGTAGCTAGTCAAGTGAAAAAGTATTTAAAAGTACTTCAAAGGCGCTCAGCGACTTTGGAGAAAACTATTTTTAGCACAGAAGAGCTAAAGGAACTTGCAGCTCATGGTGGATTCGCTGAGAGTTTTAATAGTATTTTAGATGCCCTGAATGTACAGGGTTTTTTACTTAAGAAGGGTCAAAATACGTATAAAGTTTTGTTAGAATAAATGTTGGATTCTACAACAAAAATAAAATACATCGATTAATTGGAATTTTGTTATAATTTGCTTTCATTTGATATTTTCATACAATCCAAGCATATCACTAATTTCACATTCACAATCTTTAAAATCTAACTCTTGAGTGCCCATTCGGCTCCCCTTCCTTAATAGCTAATATCGCAAGTTGTGAGACTATTAATAAACATTAAAAAAAGCTTTGTCTTCTCTAACTGATTCAATATTAAGTTTGTTAAAAATTAGGCAATCTGATAATTTATTTAAATAAACTGTTCATTACCGATAATATATTTGGATTTGTTGATAAAGTCTTTAGAATGATATTTAATAATAATTTTGATTTACAATTTTAGATTTCTATCTTTATTCAAAAATTAATTGTTACATGAATTTAAGGCGAAAGTCCCTAAACCATAACTTTTATAATTTATAGCATGATATTTAATTTTATAATTATAAAGCAAATTCTGAGTCTGAATTGACTTACAAAAAATCCAAAAGTATTATTAATTTAGGTAAATGAATAAGAAGTTAAAATTGAGTGAACTGGAGGTATAATTGCTTTTAATTTATAAAAATGTTGTGTAAAGTACTGTGGAAATAAATACTTAACGAGGACAAATACTTAAAACCTAACTAGGCGTGATTATAACTAATCTTACTGTTAGACTGGAAGGAATTCATAAAAAGTCAAGTGTTATTTTAAACACGAGAGATTATCTAAATCCTAAGAAATCTGTAAGCCTATCATTCAACGCATCCAGCCAGTGAATATTTTTCGTTTTTGCCGATCTCTGCTCGAATAAACCCGGAGGCACATATTCCTCTGACCTTATGCAGAAGTAGCTTGATATTGGCGCTCTGCACATCGGACATCTATTTAGTTTAGCTGCAGAAATATAAATAAATAAGTTGTTTTGTTAATTTTTTAAAAATTGTTTTTAACTTACAAAAGCAAACTGCACAAATGCATGTATGCCTGCAGGGAAGCAGAGCGCGCGAGAGTGGAAAATAGTGGCATACAACGCATAATTGTTCGGTTTGTGGTCCATCCGAGCATAAAAGTGGTCCACTCGATCCAGCGCAGGCTACGGGTTCAGCTAAAGAGAGTGAGCTTGATTGGACCGGTGTTGTTTCATCAGATAGAATTGAATCACCAGTCGCAAGGTATAGTTGCTAAAAAGAGAGAATAGGGTTAAATTTATGGTAATCATTTAGCCTTAACACAAAAAGCATTATTATTATTTCCATACAAATAATTTTTAAAAATAGTAAATAATTCAGTTTTAAGTGCTTAGGAATTTCTTGTCTCTTTAACTTTACATCTTTGACATAGTTGTGTTGGAATCTTGGGTGGGAGGAAATCTGCTTGTTTGCCCACAATTATATTATATAATCAAATCTTTATGGAATACTCATAAATATTCAGAATTTTCTTATTTATTTTTCCAATTGTGATACAAAACACAAACAAAATGAAAGAGACAAATCAGCCGCAGTGTAATTTCTGTCTGGTGATCACTTCATTCTGCGCATTCTCGAGTCGATACAAATTTAATCCTGATTATGATACTATGTATAATATTTTATTGAAATATTTTTCATTTTTTCTCTTATATCTTACTTTATTGACAATGATCCGAAAAAAGATCAATCAACATCTTCAGAGAGGCTTTTTTTTTGTTTGTAATTCGCCACCATTCATTTCAATCTCTATACATAAAGTGGTGATTCTATCAATTTCGTTAGTAGAAATGAATAAACTCCTAATACTAACGAAAACAACAACCATTCTTGACTTTTTCACTACAGTATAAATAAACTTACTTATTTCTATGACTAACGATTAACTGGTTTAGTTGCCATTGCCATACACCAAATAAAAATATAGGCGCTTATATACAAAGCCGAATACATTCGCTATAATTGTTTGTATTGCACCGGCAATTTAGCAACTTTTTTAACCAAAACCAAATTTAGCTACAAATAAAAAAAGCTCAATCGAAGCAGCGAGTATACCGGTTTTACGGTTGTAATTTCAGCGATACAACAGTTACAAACATTACGCAACCCTTAAGGCAGCCTCATGTTCCGTTGTTCACTTACATCCTTCCATCTAGGTCATGACGAAGAAAGATACGAGCCCATCTTTATGTTTGTGGTCTCCGAAGACTGGTTTTCAGCAACCACCGGAGAGGTGTGCGCACTCGCACGAAGAGTAATTGAAGTAAAAAAATGTTTAACTTGTGAGTAATAAATACATGTGGTGGTCAACGAAATGGCCAGTAAGAATAAGAAAAGACCGTAGTTTTATCTCTCCGAGTGGGAGAATGTAGAAAGAAAACAGCTATTAAAAAAACATTAAGTATGTTAATAATCACGTCTGTTGAGCGACGGTCTGCACGCGTTTTTTAATTTTTTTGCTATATGTCGCAATCAAAACATATGTTTCTTCTCACCGGTAGATAATTATTTCATAAATCATGCAAAAGAATATCTGTTTCTTAGTCAGTCACGCTTTCAAGAAACGAAACATTTCGCGCACTTATCTTACATTCGGTTTGTTTTAAAATGCCATCGCATAATTAATTCGCGATCTTAATAAATTTATACTCACGTTCGGCACGTTCTTCAAACGTGAGCACTTCTGCCTCAACATTGCATTTTTGCGTAGGGGGAAAAATAACTTCAAAAGGTTACAAAAATGATTCAAGTGAAAGGTAGTCAGTTACTCTTTAACAAATTGTTTTTTTTTATCTAAAAATAAAATGTTTGCTAGAATTTGTGCTTGAAACGAAACTATGCAAACGTTCAGGGGGAAAGAAATATTTGAATATTTTCAGAGGAAAATATTTACATTACTTTTTATCAACTGAAATACATTTTTGAACGTATTCGGGTGACACGAGTAGGGCGAAATTAATGGTTTGTGTGGGTGTAAAAGATGCCTATGCTAATTAGGTACAATTGCATGGAAACAACGAGATTTTTTCGTAAAAGTATCTTCCAAATATGCGATGAAGGTACTTCAGCAGGTACGGACAACAGTCTTGAGTCTGAGTTAAAGCGATAAAATATGCGCGTTTAGTTGAAGTACTTGTTAATGTTGTTATTTAAATTCAGTACCTCCATTTACAGGAACATCTTTCAATTAATTCATTTATTTTTCTTATTATAAGAATAGAGTGCCTACCGCAGAAAGTGTTTTTCTCGTCAATAAACAATTGGCAGTAAATTTCAATTGTCTTACATTTAAAAGAAAATATCTATGTATATCCGATATTTTTTACTTAATGATTCTTCAAAATACCAACTGTAAGAAGGTTTTCTTGAACAGTCTCATAATCTAATAATTAATTTTTACGACATTCTTTTTTTCTTCATAAATTTTCAAAAATACGGTTACCTTATTTTTTAACCCTATAATTCTTTCTTAATTAAATTGTAAAACAACTTTTTATAAAATTTTCATTATATACTATTATAAATTTTTTGTTCATGAAACCATGTCTGGTTCATTTAAGAATTAAGTCGGCGATTAAATCTATTATTAATTTTGCTTTTAAAAATGTATATATCCAAAAAATTATTTTTGACGCAAAGTTTTTTTAAGCTGTAAATTATGTTCATTAATAAATCTTACCAACTTTATCAAAAATCAAAATAATTAACACAAGAAACGTCAATGACAAAAACGGGTAGAACAAAAATCCATTCTCTATTTTATTGTACTTCAAGTACAACCTTTCGAAAACTAAAACTATTTAAAAAAAAAACAATTCGGAACTTACTTTTAAACATGAAAGTTGCCCATTTGCTTGTTTCAGGTACTGCGCCAGAATCGAAGTTGGTAGAGGGCAAATTGGATCTTTTAAGTGGATTACATTAACGAGCAATGCCTGAAATAAATGGAAAAAAATAATTTAATAGCTTCAGATAAAAAACATTATAATGTCAGTAATTTTAATTTTATTCACAAGCGGAAATATCTAACTACTTAATTGAAAATAATTAAAGGTTCTATATAGTAGATCTCACAGCCGTCTTTATCGCTGTTATGAAATGATATTACATTGATTTATAAATTATATTTATCCAATTCCAATTTATTAAAATATACGCGCAGTAATTGGATAAAAGCAGTTTTCGTAATTTCATGATAGTGAAATGTCTTTTATAGGAAGATACATTAACCAAAAAGAAAAATGGTTATCTCTTTCCTGAAAGTCCGTTTTCCTTAACAGAACCAGTTATTTAAAATTGACTACCGCCTTCCGTATGACAGAGGCATGGCTTTCTTGCACGAAATAAGTATAAAATCTTAGCGTGTCTCTATTGCGGAAGAGAATTACGTTTTCTGGTAATACAACTTACATTTTCGACTCGTCCCGAAATACCAGGGCCATTGGATTAAGCAGACTATCACATCCGGATTGTGTGCAGGGGAATGCAATTTTTAGTTAAAAGTAATTGAAGGCCTTTTAAAGTATAATTGACAATTTACTTTCTAAACGATATGCAATTATATATTTAAAAAAAACATATAAGGAAGTTGGAGGCCCTTATTCTGAGCAACGAATTACTTTAAATTACAATATTTTTTATAATTGACCTACTAAAGAAAATTAATTTCTAGCTATAAAAATAACATTTTTTATAGCTATTAGATTTCACAAGCTAAGTATAAATTTCGTAGAATAAAATTAAGTAATCATTACTTCACATCATTTCTCAGGTAATAAATTCAAACTGTTTGGAAAATTTCCTCTCAGAACAAAAATGACTAACGAAATTTCTTATCGATAGCTTATATTTCAGAGATATTTAACGATAATAAATCATTTGGCGAGATATTTAAATATTTAGGCGGTAAAGTTAGCAGATAGGGATATATCTTTGTGGTAGCAATTCGTTGGTAGAAATAAGATCGAGTTCAGCTGAAGGTGAAAGTAAATATCACAGTCATCTAGTGTACAAAATGTTTATTGACTGTAGATTAGTTTTATTACCTGTTCATATTTTGTGGTCTAATTAGTCATTTTACACGCTAATTTCATTAAAATATTTAGTTTATAGAACCTGTTCATTCGAAGATATTTTTCTAACCCTTTCTATTTTATTAATTAATTTTTGTGTAATTCAGCGCATGAAAAAATATTGTATGTATTTTTTGTTACTGAACAGGGAATATATAATTATCACTCAATTTTGGTAAAAAAAATATATTTACAAACCCTTTCACTTCCAAATGCAAAAGAATCATATTCAGAGGCGCTTTAAATAAAATTAAATATAAAACTTTTGAAAAGTGGAGGACGGAGGTATCGAGAATCAAGAACACATCCGCTTGAACTTTTTTAATAGTATATTAATATAATTATTAATATAATAATATAGTCAAAGACGTATTTTCTCCGCAAAAAATCGGACGTGAGCGAAACGTGACCTCAATAAAAGGGTTAACATCGTTCCAATCACAGCCTCAAACAACATGACCTCTTCCAATGAGCGAAGATCAAAATAGATGCAAACAGAAAGCTTAGACCACTTTGTAGGTCTCTCTAACAAACCAGTGTAACACTGACATGTTTTGCAAATTAGAATAACCCAGCAAATATTAACTCATCTGTGTCAACCACTGCGCCGTTAGCGAAGAAAGTAAAAGATGACAAGATTTAAACAGAGATGAGGAACAAATTTATGGAAATGTGGCAGCCAAGAGTAGGTTACTCAGCTGCAATACATAAAAATGAAATAGTCATCCTATTTTAGTTTGAGTGTAATTATAAAAACCTAAGGAAGTAAATCATCTTGAAAGAAGCCTGTCTTATGAACACAATTTCTTCTCCTTAGAATTAAATTACATACAAAATAATGTCAAGGGAAAGCGCAAAGAAAGGTCAATGTTATCCACTGGTTAGCCGTTACTCGTCCCAAATTTAAGGGCAATGGTAGCGAGTGTTACCCAAAAAATTTCGATGTTTTTTAGGTAAATTTGTGAAAACAAGATGTAGATGCATCTCGTTGTTCAAGTACTTGTCTAGAAGAAATCTTTCTTAAGCGATTTAAGAAATAAGTGAAACCTGTTTTCTCCATACGGTATATTTATCTCAGGTCAAACATTTGAACAGTTGAGTCGAGATGAATAAATTTGCTCCCGCGACTGGTCCAGCGCATTTTTGTCTTGTTTGCTTTTAAAACGAAAATTCTCTTCCTTTATTTTGCGTTTTTACTTTTTTTATTAACAATAAATATCGGTAGAGGGATATTAGCGAGGTTAATCAACAGTTTATTGACCTTGAGTTTTAAATAAATTTGAACAGCTGCTTTTTCTTATTCTTTATTTACAAAAAATAATTTATTCGCGAACTACTTTTTTAAAGAAGCATAATTTCTTATGTTCTAGGAGCGCGGTTAAGATTAAGGGAGTCTCTATATCTTTGAGAACCAAAAAAAGGTTTCTACAATTTTTTTAAGACAGGTTTAACATATATGTATGTATGTATATTTTGTTAGCAATATTTTTTTATTTGAATAGTCCATACTTCAAGAAGTTTCAATAATTTCTTGATTGTAAAATAGCTGTAACTAACTGAGTTATTGGCAATCCACCGACAGCCCTAAAAACAAGGTGTCTTTCTGTGTTCACTGTAACTCAAGTCTGGATTATCAAAAATCAAAATATTAACGAGATTTATTACGAAACTATATTTCCTTGATAATAAATAGACGTATTTATAACAATTTTAATTTTGTTCAAAATGGCGGATCTTTTAACTAAAAATTCTTTTTTTCGCTAAAACAATTCTTATTTTAGGGCTATAAAAAAAAATAGTACAGTGACTCAAAAAACTGTTCACATTATGGTATTTAAGGTTTTTGCAACGTACTCATTAACTGTAATAGATATCTTAAAACTGGTTGCGTAATATTGTAAAGGGTAAAATTGTGTATAGAAATGCTCCGACATATTTTGACATCCGATTGACCATTTTTGAGTTATTTATGAAATAAAACTGTCAAATTTAACTACTTTTAATTCGCAAATAACTCAAAAAATATCGCAATTACGGGAAAAATGTTAATAATCAATTTTGTGCAGAATTTAATTCTCTACAAGTTAGGCGAGGACACTTGCCCATGTCAGAATAAAAATTAGCAATTTTTTACAGAAATAGAACATAATGTATTGAGCAAGAAATTTTGAAAAAAAAATTTATCTCGAAAATTATAAGTCTATTTCTGCTAACTATAAATCTTATGTAAACAGGTGTCCTCAGATAATTTGTAGATTTAAGATATCTGTTACAGTTAATGAGTACATTGCAAAAACTTTAAATACCATAATGTTAACAGTTTTTTGAGTCACTGTATATGCATTAAAATTAATACGCTTCCATTCAATACCACCAATTTTATATTTTTAATAACTGGTTGAAATTTTAAAGAAATCGGTCAATTATGCTCAAACATTTACCAAATTTTCACAGAATACTTTTGAAATAATGTATACTTTTAGAAAATTAACTCAAAGTCGATAATTTGAAGATTTGCAAAGATATGCGAATTTGAGAGCCCTGTTGTTATACATATTTTAGTTTAAACACGCTTAAACATATTTTTAAAATCTAAGCTCTGTAGTTAAAATAAAAAGAATTTTCCAAACAAATATTTAAGACCCTCATTTAGAAGAAAATCTACAAATTTGTGGCTCACTCAATTTTTTTTAACAAATTTAAAACATAAAAAGCACTCTCTAATTTTATCCAAGCGCTGTACAACGACAAAACATTCCTTTAAAATATTTTAATTTACCAATATTATTCAGATGGAACTGATAAAATCGGCTACAATCAAATGAAAGTTGTTTCCTAAAATAATTGAATTATCGAAACTTACCGTCTCATCAGGATTGGTGATGTTAGAATCTGAATCCCTAATAAGAAATAGAACAAGGGGGTAAGCGAGGCGTGGTGGGGCACCCAAAACCATTGCTGGTTTAGGTGATGCCAGCGTAATTTGCTGATCGCTGTGAGGCTCTTTATTCCTAACATCTATAGCTAATTCCTGATAAAAACTTTTATTAAGAATTGCACCATTCCGAGCATATGCATGCTCTTTTATTTCAATCCACGGCTTCCACAAAAACATGTGTAAATCCCTAATAGACACTGCCCAGAATGCTTGAATTGTGTATTTAACTTGACTGGTAACGACTATTTGGATTTCTGCAAGAGAAACATAAAAACTTTATGAAGTAAATTGACTACGATAAAATCTTAATGTAGCACTTACCATCCGAGGAATGATTTCCAGCTTCAACCAGACGAAACGTGAATGGTATGTGAACTCTTCTTGCTTTTGCAGGATATTCTTATTATTTTGTTTTTAATCGATTAAGCACAAAAAATCACCCTGGGGAGGCCAATTGTGGAAAATCATTTTTGCATATTTTCAATTTTGAGGTAGTGCAAGGAAACTTGAAATTTAAAAATCTCAGAATTGGCTCAAGTCTTCTTCTTGCTTTTGCAGGATATTCTTATTATTTTGTTTTTAATCGATTAAGCACAAAAAATCACCCTGGGGAGGCCAATTGTGGAAAATCATTTTTGCATTTTTTCAATTTTGAGGTAGTGCAAGGAAAATTTAAATTTAAAAATCTCAGAATTGGCTCAAGTCTTCTTCTTGCTTTTGCAGGATATTCTTATTATTTTGTTTTTAATCGATTAAGCACAAAAAATCACCCTGGGGAGGCCAATTGTGGAAAATCATTTTTGCATTTTTTCAATTTTGAGGTAGTGCAAGGAAAATTTAAATTTAAAAATCTCAGAATTGGCTCAAGTCTTCTTCTTGCTTTTGCAGGATATTCTTATTATTTTGTTTTTAATCGATTAAGCACAAAAAATCACCCTGGGGAGGCCAATTGTGGAAAATCATTTTTGCATATTTTCAATTTTGAGGTAGTGCAAGGAAAATTTAAATTTAAAAATCTCAGAATTGACTCAAGTCTTCTTCTTGCTTTTGCAGGATATTCTTATTATTTTGTTTTTAATCGATTAAGCACAAAAAATCACCCTGGGGAGGCCAATTGTGGAAAATCATTTTTGCATATTTTCAATTTTGAGGTAGTGCAAGGAAAATTTAAATTTAAAAATCTCAGAATTGGCTCAAGTCTTCTTCTTGCTTTTGCAGGATATTCTTATTATTTTGTTTTTAATCGATTAAGCACAAAAAATCACCCTGGGGAGGCCAATTGTGGAAAATCATTTTTGCATTTTTTCAATTTTGAGGTAGTGCAAGGAAAATTTAAATTTAAAAATCTCAGAATTGGCTCAAGTCTTCTTCTTGCTTTTGCAGGATATTCTTATTATTTTGTTTTTAATCGATTAAGCACAAAAAATCACCCTGGGGAGGCCAATTGTGGAAAATCATTTTTGCATTTTTTCAATTTTGAGGTAGTGCAAGGAAACTTGAAATTTAAAAATCTCAGAATTGACTCAAGTCTTCTTCTTGCTTTTGCAGGATATTCTTATTATTTTGTTTTTAATCGATTAAGCACAAAAAATCACCCTGGGGAGGCCAATTGTGGAAAATCATTTTTGCATATTTTCAATTTTGAGGTAGTGCAAGGAAACTTGAAATTTAAAAATCTCAGAATTGGCTCAAGTCTTCTTCTTGCTTTTGCAGGATATTCTTATTATTTTGTTTTTAATCGATTAAGCACAAAAAATCACCCTGGGGAGGCCAATTGTGGAAAATCATTTTTGCATTTTTTCAATTTTGAGGTAGTGCAAGGAAAATTTAAATTTAAAAATCTCAGAATTGACTCAAGTCTTCTTCTTGCTTTTGCAGGATATTCTTATTATTTTGTTTTTAATCGATTAAGCACAAAAAATCACCCTGGGGAGGCCAATTGTGGAAAATCATTTTTGCATTTTTTCAATTTTGAGGTAGTGCAAGGAAAATTTAAATTTAAAAATCTCAGAATTGGCTCAAGTCTTCTTCTTGCTTTTGCAGGATATTCTTATTATTTTGTTTTTAATCGATTAAGCACAAAAAATCACCCTGGGGAGGCCAATTGTGGAAAATCATTTTTGCATATTTTCAATTTTGAGGTAGTGCAAGGAAAATTTAAATTTAAAAATCTCAGAATTGGCTCAAGTCTTCTTCTTGCTTTTGCAGGATATTCTTATTATTTTGTTTTTAATCGATTAAGCACAAAAAATCACCCTGGGGAGGCCAATTGTGGAAAATCATTTTTGCATTTTTTCAATTTTGAGGTAGTGCAAGGAAAATTTAAATTTAAAAATCTCAGAATTGGCTCAAGTCTTCTTCTTGCTTTTGCAGGATATTCTTATTATTTTGTTTTTAATCGATTAAGCACAAAAAATCACCCTGGGGAGGCCAATTGTGGAAAATCATTTTTGCATATTTTCAATTTTGAGGTAGTGCAAGGAAAATTTAAATTTAAAAATCTCAGAATTGACTCAAGTCTTCTTCTTGCTTTTGCAGGATATTCTTATTATTTTGTTTTTAATCGATTAAGCACAAAAAATCACCCTGGGGAGGCCAATTGTGGAAAATCATTTTTGCATTTTTTCAATTTTGAGGTAGTGCAAGGAAACTTGAAATTTAAAAATCTCAGAATTGACTCAAGTCTTCTTCTTGCTTTTGCAGGATATTCTTATTATTTTGTTTTTAATCGATTAAGCACAAAAAATCACCCTGGGGAGGCCAATTGTGGAAAATCATTTTTGCATATTTTCAATTTTGAGGTAGTGCAAGGAAAATTTAAATTTAAAAATCTCAGAATTGGCTCAAGTCTTCTTCTTGCTTTTGCAGGATATTCTTATTATTTTGTTTTTAATCGATTAAGCACAAAAAATCACCCTGGGGAGGCCAATTGTGGAAAATCATTTTTGCATTTTTTCAATTTTGAGGTAGTGCAAGGAAACTTGAAATTTAAAAATCTCAGAATTGACTCAAGTCTTCTTCTTGCTTTTGCAGGATATTCTTATTATTTTGTTTTTAATCGATTAAGCACAAAAAATCACCCTGGGGAGGCCAATTGTGGAAAATCATTTTTGCATATTTTCAATTTTGAGGTAGTGCAAGGAAAATTTAAATTTAAAAATCTCAGAATTGGCTCAAGTCTTCTTCTTGCTTTTGCAGGATATTCTTATTATTTTGTTTTTAATCGATTAAGCACAAAAAATCACCCTGGGGAGGCCAATTGTGGAAAATCATTTTTGCATTTTTTCAATTTTGAGGTAGTGCAAGGAAAATTTAAATTTAAAAATCTCAGAATTGACTCAAGTCTTCTTCTTGCTTTTGCAGGATATTCTTATTATTTTGTTTTTAATCGATTAAGCACAAAAAATCACCCTGGGGAGGCCAATTGTGGAAAATCATTTTTGCATATTTTCAATTTTGAGGTAGTGCAAGGAAAATTTAAATTTAAAAATCTCAGAATTGACTCAAGTCTTCTTCTTGCTTTTGCAGGATATTCTTATTATTTTGTTTTTAATCGATTAAGCACAAAAAATCACCCTGGGGAGGCCAATTGTGGAAAATCATTTTTGCATTTTTTCAATTTTGAGGTAGTGCAAGGAAAATTTAAATTTAAAAATCTCAGAATTGGCTCAAGTCTTCTTCTTGCTTTTGCAGGATATTCTTATTATTTTGTTTTTAATCGATTAAGCACAAAAAATCACCCTGGGGAGGCCAATTGTGGAAAATCATTTTTGCATTTTTTCAATTTTGAGGTAGTGCAAGGAAAATTTAAATTTAAAAATCTCAGAATTGGCTCAAGTCTTCTTCTTGCTTTTGCAGGATATTCTTATTATTTTGTTTTTAATCGATTAAGCACAAAAAATCACCCTGGGGAGGCCAATTGTGGAAAATCATTTTTGCATTTTTTCAATTTTGAGGTAATGCAAGGAAACTTGAAATTTAAAATCTCAGAATTGGCTCAAGTCTTCTTCTTGCTTTTGCAGGATATTCTTATTATTTTGTTTTTAATCGATTAAGCACAAAAAATCACCCTGGGGAGGCCAATTGTGGAAAATCATTTTTGCATTTTTTCAATTTTGAGGTAGTGCAAGGAAAATTTAAATTTAAAAATCTCAGAATTGGCTCAAGTCTTCTTCTTGCTTTTGCAGGATATTCTTATTATTTTGTTTTTAATCGATTAAGCACAAAAAATCACCCTGGGGAGGCCAATTGTGGAAAATCATTTTTGCATATTTTCAATTTTGAGGTAGTGCAAGGAAAATTTAAATTTAAAAATCTCAGAATTGGCTCAAGTCTTCTTCTTGCTTTTGCAGGATATTCTTATTATTTTGTTTTTAATCGATTAAGCACAAAAAATCACCCTGGGGAGGCCAATTGTGGAAAATCATTTTTGCATATTTTCAATTTTGAGGTAGTGCAATGAAAATTTAAATTTAAAAATCTCAGAATTGGCTCAAGTCTTCTTCTTGCTTTTGCAGGATATTCTTATTATTTTGTTTTTAATCGATTAAGCACAAAAAATCACCCTGGGGAGGCCAATTGTGGAAAATCATTTTTGCATATTTTCAATTTTGAGGTAGTGCAAGGAAAATTTAAATTTAAAAATCTCAGAATTGGCTCGTCTTCTTCTTGCTTTTGCAGGATATTCTTATTATTTTGTTTTTAATCGATTAAGCACAAAAAATCACTCTGGGGAGGCCAATTGTGGAAAATCATTTTTGCATATTTTCAATTTTGAGGTAGTGCAAGGAAAATTTAAATTTAAAAATCTCAGAATTGGCTCAAGTCTTCTTCTTGCTTTTGCAGGATATTCTTATTATTTTGTTTTTAATCGATTAAGCACAAAAAATCACCCTGGGGAGGCCAATTGTGGAAAATCATTTTTGCATTTTTTCAATTTCGAGGTAGTGCAAGGAAACTTGAAATTTAAAAATCTCAGAATTGACTCAAGTCTTCTTCTTGCTTTTGCAGGATATTCTTATTATTTTGTTTTTAATCGATTAAGCACAAAAAATCACCCTGGGGAGGCCAATTGTGGAAAATCATTTTTGCATTTTTTCAATTTTGAGGTAGTGCAAGGAAAATTTAAATTTAAAAATCTCAGAATTGGCTCAAGTCTTCTTCTTGCTTTTGCAGGATATTCTTATTATTTTGTTTTTAATCGATTAAGCACAAAAAATCACCCTGGGGAGGCCAATTGTGGAAAATCATTTTTGCATTTTTTCAATTTTGAGGTAGTGCAAGGAAACTTGAAATTTAAAAATCTCAGAATTGACTCAAGTCTTCTTCTTGCTTTTGCAGGATATTCTTATTATTTTGTTTTTAATCGATTAAGCACAAAAAATCACCCTGGGGAGGCCAATTGTGGAAAATCATTTTTGCATATTTTCAATTTTGAGGTAGTGCAAGGAAAATTTAAATTTAAAAATCTCAGAATTGGCTCAAGTCTTCTTCTTGCTTTTGCAGGATATTCTTATTATTTTGTTTTTAATCGATTAAGCACAAAAAATCACCCTGGGGAGGCCAATTGTGGAAAATCATTTTTGCATTTTTTCAATTTCGAGGTAGTGCAAGGAAACTTGAAATTTAAAAATCTCAGAATTGACTCAAGTCTTCTTCTTGCTTTTGCAGGATATTCTTATTATTTTGTTTTTAATCGATTAAGCACAAAAAATCACCCTGGGGAGGCCAATTGTGGAAAATCATTTTTGCATTTTTTCAATTTTGAGGTAGTGCAAGGAAAATTTAAATTTAAAAATCTCAGAATTGGCTCAAGTCTTCTTCTTGCTTTTGCAGGATATTCTTATTATTTTGTTTTTAATCGATTAAGCACAAAAAATCACCCTGGGGAGGCCAATTGTGGAAAATCATTTTTGCATTTTTTCAATTTTGAGGTAGTGCAAGGAAAATTTAAATTTAAAAATCTCAGAATTGGCTCAAGTCTTCTTCTTGCTTTTGCAGGATATTCTTATTATTTTGTTTTTAATCGATTAAGCACAAAAAATCACCCTGGGGAGGCCAATTGTGGAAAATCATTTTTGCATTTTTTCAATTTTGAGGTAGTGCAAGGAAAATTTAAATTTAAAAATCTCAGAATTGGCTCAAGTCTTCTTCTTGCTTTTGCAGGATATTCTTATTATTTTGTTTTTAATCGATTAAGCACAAAAAATCACCCTGGGGAGGCCAATTGTGGAAAATCATTTTTGCATTTTTTCAATTTTGAGGTAGTGCAAGGAAAATTTAAATTTAAAAATCTCAGAATTGGCTCAAGTCTTCTTCTTGCTTTTGCAGGATATTCTTATTATTTTGTTTTTAATCGATTAAGCACAAAAAATCACCCTGGGGAGGCCAATTGTGGAAAATCATTTTTGCATATTTTCAATTTTGAGGTAGTGCAAGGAAAATTTAAATTTAAAAATCTCAGAATTGGCTCAAGTCTTCTTCTTGCTTTTGCAGGATATTCTTATTATTTTGTTTTTAATCGATTAAGCACAAAAAATCACCCTGGGGAGGCCAATTGTGGAAAATCATTTTTGCATATTTTCAATTTCGAGGTAGTGCAAGGAAAATTTAAATTTAAAAATCTCAGAATTGGCTCAAGTCTTCTTCTTGCTTTTGCAGGATATTCTTATTATTTTGTTTTTAATCGATTAAGCACAAAAAATCACCCTGGGGAGGCCAATTGTGGAAAATCATTTTTGCATTTTTTCAATTTTGAGGTAGTGCAAGGAAACTTGAAATTTAAAAATCTCAGAATTGGCTCAAGTCTTCTTCTTGCTTTTGCAGGATATTCTTATTATTTTGTTTTTAATCGATTAAGCACAAAAAATCACCCTGGGGAGGCCAATTGTGGAAAATCATTTTTGCATTTTTTCAATTTTGAGGTAGTGCAAGGAAAATTTAAATTTAAAAATCTCAGAATTGGCTCAAGTCTTCTTCTTGCTTTTGCAGGATATTCTTATTATTTTGTTTTTAATCGATTAAGCACAAAAAATCACCCTGGGGAGGCCAATTGTGGAAAATCATTTTTGCATTTTTTCAATTTTCAGGTAGTGCAAGGAAACTTGAAATTTAAAAATCTCAGAATTGGCTCAAGTCTTCTTCTTGCTTTTGCAGGATATTCTTATTATTTTGTTTTTAATCGATTAAGCACAAAAAATCACCCTGGGGAGGCCAATTGTGGAAAATCATTTTTGCATTTTTTCAATTTTGAGGTAGTGCAAGGAAAATTTAAATTTAAAAATCTCAGAATTGGCTCAAGTCTTCTTCTTGCTTTTGCAGGATATTCTTATTATTTTGTTTTTAATCGATTAAGCACAAAAAATCACCCTGGGGAGGCCAATTGTGGAAAATCATTTTTGCATATTTTCAATTTTGAGGTAGTGCAAGGAAAATTTAAATTTAAAAATCTCAGAATTGGCTCAAGTCTTCTTCTTGCTTTTGCAGGATATTCTTATTATTTTGTTTTTAATCGATTAAGCACAAAAAATCACCCTGGGGAGGCCAATTGTGGAAAATCATTTTTGCATTTTTTCAATTTTGAGGTAGTGCAAGGAAAATTTAAATTTAAAAATCTCAGAATTGGCTCAAGTCTTCTTCTTGCTTTTGCAGGATATTCTTATTATTTTGTTTTTAATCGATTAAGCACAAAAAATCACCCTGGGGAGGCCAATTGTGGAAAATCATTTTTGCATATTTTCAATTTTGAGGTAGTGCAAGGAAAATTTAAATTTAAAAATCTCAGAATTGGCTCAAGTCTTCTTCTTGCTTTTGCAGGATATTCTTATTATTTTGTTTTTAATCGATTAAGCACAAAAAATCACCCTGGGGAGGCCAATTGTGGAAAATCATTTTTGCATTTTTTCAATTTCGAGGTAGTGCAAGGAAAATTTAAATTTAAAAATCTCAGAATTGGCTCAAGTCTTCTTCTTGCTTTTGCAGGATATTCTTATTATTTTGTTTTTAATCGATTAAGCACAAAAAATCACCCTGGGGAGGCCAATTGTGGAAAATCATTTTTGCATATTTTCAATTTTGAGGTAGTGCAAGGAAAATTTAAATTTAAAAATCTCAGAATTGGCTCAAGTCTTCTTCTTGCTTTTGCAGGATATTCTTATTATTTTGTTTTTAATCGATTAAGCACAAAAAATCACCCTGGGGAGGCCAATTGTGGAAAATCATTTTTGCATTTTTTCAATTTTGAGGTAGTGCAAGGAAAATTTAAATTTAAAAATCTCAGAATTGGCTCAAGTCTTCTTCTTGCTTTTGCAGGATATTCTTATTATTTTGTTTTTAATCGATTAAGCACAAAAAATCACCCTGGGGAGGCCAATTGTGGAAAATCATTTTTGCATTTTTTCAATTTTGAGGTAGTGCAAGGAAAATTTAAATTTAAAAATCTCAGAATTGGCTCAAGTCTTCTTCTTGCTTTTGCAGGATATTCTTATTATTTTGTTTTTAATCGATTAAGCACAAAAAATCACCCTGGGGAGGCCAATTGTGGAAAATCATTTTTGCATATTTTCAATTTTGAGGTAGTGCAAGGAAAATTTAAATTTAAAAATCTCAGAATTGGCTCAAGTCTTCTTCTTGCTTTTGCAGGATATTCTTATTATTTTGTTTTTAATCGATTAAGCACAAAAAATCACCCTGGGGAGGCCAATTGTGGAAAATCATTTTTGCATTTTTTCAATTTTGAGGTAGTGCAAGGAAAATTTAAATTTAAAAATCTCAGAATTGGCTCAAGTCTTCTTCTTGCTTTTGCAGGATATTCTTATTATTTTGTTTTTAATCGATTAAGCACAAAAAATCACCCTGGGGAGGCCAATTGTGGAAAATCATTTTTGCATATTTTCAATTTTGAGGTAGTGCAAGGAAAATTTAAATTTAAAAATCTCAGAATTGACTCAAGTCTTCTTCTTGCTTTTGCAGGATATTCTTATTATTTTGTTTTTAATCGATTAAGCACAAAAAATCACCCTGGGGAGGCCAATTGTGGAAAATCATTTTTGCATTTTTTCAATTTTGAGGTAGTGCAAGGAAAATTTAAATTTAAAAATCTCAGAATTGGCTCAAGTCTTCTTCTTGCTTTTGCAGGATATTCTTATTATTTTGTTTTTAATCGATTAAGCACAAAAAATCACCCTGGGGAGGCCAATTGTGGAAAATCATTTTTGCATTTTTTCAATTTTGAGGTAGTGCAAGGAAAATTTAAATTTAAAAATCTCAGAATTGGCTCAAGTCTTCTTCTTGCTTTTGCAGGATATTCTTATTATTTTGTTTTTAATCGATTAAGCACAAAAAATCACCCTGGGGAGGCCAATTGTGGAAAATCATTTTTGCATTTTTTCAATTTTGAGGTAGTGCAAGGAAAATTTAAATTTAAAAATCTCAGAATTGACTCAAGTCTTCTTCTTGCTTTTGCAGGATATTCTTATTATTTTGTTTTTAATCGATTAAGCACAAAAAATCACCCTGGGGAGGCCAATTGTGGAAAATCATTTTTGCATATTTTCAATTTTGAGGTAGTGCAAGGAAAATTTAAATTTAAAAATCTCAGAATTGACTCAAGTCTTCTTCTTGCTTTTGCAGGATATTCTTATTATTTTGTTTTTAATCGATTAAGCACAAAAAATCACCCTGGGGAGGCCAATTGTGGAAAATCATTTTTGCATTTTTTCAATTTTGAGGTAGTGCAAGGAAAATTTAAATTTAAAAATCTCAGAATTGGCTCAAGTCTTCTTCTTGCTTTTGCAGGATATTCTTATTATTTTGTTTTTAATCGATTAAGCACAAAAAATCACCCTGGGGAGGCCAATTGTGGAAAATCATTTTTGCATATTTTCAATTTTGAGGTAGTGCAAGGAAAATTTAAATTTAAAAATCTCAGAATTGGCTCAAGTCTTCTTCTTGCTTTTGCAGGATATTCTTATTATTTTGTTTTTAATCGATTAAGCACAAAAAATCACCCTGGGGAGGCCAATTGTGGAAAATCATTTTTGCATTTTTTCAATTTTGAGGTAGTGCAAGGAAAATTTAAATTTAAAAATCTCAGAATTGACTCAAGTCTTCTTCTTGCTTTTGCAGGATATTCTTATTATTTTGTTTTTAATCGATTAAGCACAAAAAATCACCCTGGGGAGGCCAATTGTGGAAAATCATTTTTGCATATTTTCAATTTTGAGGTAGTGCAAGGAAAATTTAAATTTAAAAATCTCAGAATTGGCTCAAGTCTTCTTCTTGCTTTTGCAGGATATTCTTATTATTTTGTTTTTAATCGATTAAGCACAAAAAATCACCCTGGGGAGGCCAATTGTGGAAAATCATTTTTGCATATTTTCAATTTTGAGGTAGTGCAAGGAAAATTTAAATTTAAAAATCTCAGAATTGGCTCAAGTCTTCTTCTTGCTTTTGCAGGATATTCTTATTATTTTGTTTTTAATCGATTAAGCACAAAAAATCACCCTGGGGAGGCCAATTGTGGAAAATCATTTTTGCATTTTTTCAATTTTGAGGTAGTGCAAGGAAAATTTAAATTTAAAAATCTCAGAATTGGCTCAAGTCTTCTTCTTGCTTTTGCAGGATATTCTTATTATTTTGTTTTTAATCGATTAAGCACAAAAAATCACCCTGGGGAGGCCAATTGTGGAAAATCATTTTTGCATATTTTCAATTTTGAGGTAGTGCAAGGAAAATTTAAATTTAAAAATCTCAGAATTGGCTCAAGTCTTCTTCTTGCTTTTGCAGGATATTCTTATTATTTTGTTTTTAATCGATTAAGCACAAAAAATCACCCTGGGGAGGCCAATTGTGGAAAATCATTTTTGCATTTTTTCAATTTTGAGGTAGTGCAAGGAAAATTTAAATTTAAAAATCTCAGAATTGGCTCAAGTCTTCTTCTTGCTTTTGCAGGATATTCTTATTATTTTGTTTTTAATCGATTAAGCACAAAAAATCACCCTGGGGAGGCCAATTGTGGAAAATCATTTTTGCATATTTTCAATTTTGAGGTAGTGCAAGGAAACTTGAAATTTAAAAATCTCAGAATTGGCTCAAGTCTTCTTCTTGCTTTTGCAGGATATTCTTATTATTTTGTTTTTAATCGATTAAGCACAAAAAATCACCCTGGGGAGGCCAATTGTGGAAAATCATTTTTGCATATTTTCAATTTTGAGGTAGTGCAAGGAAACTTGAAATTTAAAAATCTCAGAATTGGCTCAAGTCTTCTTCTTGCTTTTGCAGGATATTCTTATTATTTTGTTTTTAATCGATTAAGCACAAAAAATCACCCTGGGGAGGCCAATTGTGGAAAATCATTTTTGCATATTTTCAATTTTGAGGTAGTGCAAGGAAAATTTAAATTTAAAAATCTCAGAATTGACTCAAGTCTTCTTCTTGCTTTTGCAGGATATTCTTATTATTTTGTTTTTAATCGATTAAGCACAAAAAATCACCCTGGGGAGGCCAATTGTGGAAAATCATTTTTGCATTTTTTCAATTTTGAGGTAGTGCAAGGAAACTTGAAATTTAAAAATCTCAGAATTGGCTCAAGTCTTCTTCTTGCTTTTGCAGGATATTCTTATTATTTTGTTTTTAATCGATTAAGCACAAAAAATCACCCTGGGGAGGCCAATTGTGGAAAATCATTTTTGCATTTTTTCAATTTTGAGGTAGTGCAAGGAAACTTGAAATTTAAAAATCTCAGAATTGACTCAAGTCTTCTTCTTGCTTTTGCAGGATATTCTTATTATTTTGTTTTTAATCGATTAAGCACAAAAAATCACCCTGGGGAGGCCAATTGTGGAAAATCATTTTTGCATATTTTCAATTTTGAGGTAGTGCAAGGAAAATTTAAATTTAAAAATCTCAGAATTGGCTCAAGTCTTCTTCTTGCTTTTGCAGGATATTCTTATTATTTTGTTTTTAATCGATTAAGCACAAAAAATCACCCTGGGGAGGCCAATTGTGGAAAATCATTTTTGCATTTTTTCAATTTTGAGGTAGTGCAAGGAAAATTTAAATTTAAAAATCTCAGAATTGGCTCAAGTCTTCTTCTTGCTTTTGCAGGATATTCTTATTATTTTGTTTTTAATCGATTAAGCACAAAAAATCACCCTGGGGAGGCCAATTGTGGAAAATCATTTTTGCATATTTTCAATTTTGAGGTAGTGCAAGGAAAATTTAAATTTAAAAATCTCAGAATTGGCTCAAGTCTTCTTCTTGCTTTTGCAGGATATTCTTATTATTTTGTTTTTAATCGATTAAGCACAAAAAATCACCCTGGGGAGGCCAATTGTGGAAAATCATTTTTGCATATTTTCAATTTTGAGGTAGTGCAAGGAAAATTTAAATTTAAAAATCTCAGAATTGGCTCAAGTCTTCTTCTTGCTTTTGCAGGATATTCTTATTATTTTGTTTTTAATCGATTAAGCACAAAAAATCACCCTGGGGAGGCCAATTGTGGAAAATCATTTTTGCATATTTTCAATTTTGAGGTAGTGCAAGGAAAATTTAAATTTAAAAATCTCAGAATTGGCTCAAGTCTTCTTCTTGCTTTTGCAGGATATTCTTATTATTTTGTTTTTAATCGATTAAGCACAAAAAATCACCCTGGGGAGGCCAATTGTGGAAAATCATTTTTGCATTTTTTCAATTTTGAGGTAGTGCAAGGAAACTTGAAATTTAAAAATCTCAGAATTGGCTCAAGTCTTCTTCTTGCTTTTGCAGGATATTCTTATTATTTTGTTTTTAATCGATTAAGCACAAAAAATCACCCTGGGGAGGCCAATTGTGGAAAATCATTTTTGCATATTTTCAATTTTGAGGTAGTGCAAGGAAAATTTAAATTTAAAAATCTCAGAATTGGCTCAAGTCTTCTTCTTGCTTTTGCAGGATATTCTTATTATTTTGTTTTTAATCGATTAAGCACAAAAAATCACCCTGGGGAGGCCAATTGTGGAAAATCATTTTTGCATTTTTTCAATTTTGAGGTAGTGCAAGGAAACTTGAAATTTAAAAATCTCAGAATTGACTCAAGTCTTCTTCTTGCTTTTGCAGGATATTCTTATTATTTTGTTTTTAATCGATTAAGCACAAAAAATCACCCTGGGGAGGCCAATTGTGGAAAATCATTTTTGCATATTTTCAATTTTGAGGTAGTGCAAGGAAAATTTAAATTTAAAAATCTCAGAATTGGCTCAAGTCTTCTTCTTGCTTTTGCAGGATATTCTTATTATTTTGTTTTTAATCGATTAAGCACAAAAAATCACCCTGGGGAGGCCAATTGTGGAAAATCATTTTTGCATTTTTTCAATTTTGAGGTAGTGCAAGGAAAATTTAAATTTAAAAATCTCAGAATTGGCTCAAGTCTTCTTCTTGCTTTTGCAGGATATTCTTATTATTTTGTTTTTAATCGATTAAGCACAAAAAATCACCCTGGGGAGGCCAATTGTGGAAAATCATTTTTGCATATTTTCAATTTTGAGGTAGTGCAAGGAAAATTTAAATTTAAAAATCTCAGAATTGGCTCAAGTCTTCTTCTTGCTTTTGCAGGATATTCTTATTATTTTGTTTTTAATCGATTAAGCACAAAAATCACCCTGGGGAGGCCAATTGTGGAAAATCATTTTTGCATATTTTCAATTTTGAGGTAGTGCAAGGAAAATTTAAATTTAAAAATCTCAGAATTGGCTCAAGTCTTCTTCTTGCTTTTGCAGGATATTCTTATTATTTTGTTTTTAATCGATTAAGCACAAAAAATCACCCTGGGGAGGCCAATTGTGGAAAATCATTTTTGCATATTTTCAATTTTGAGGTAGTGCAAGGAAAATTTAAATTTAAAAATCTCAGAATTGGCTCAAGTCTTCTTCTTGCTTTTGCAGGATATTCTTATTATTTTGTTTTTAATCGATTAAGCACAAAAAATCACCCTGGGGAGGCCAATTGTGGAAAATCATTTTTGCATATTTTCAATTTTGAGGTAGTGCAAGGAAAATTTAAATTTAAAAATCTCAGAATTGGCTCAAGTCTTCTTCTTGCTTTTGCAGGATATTCTTATTATTTTGTTTTTAATCGATTAAGCACAAAAAATCACCCTGGGGAGGCCAATTGTGGAAAATCATTTTTGCATATTTTCAATTTTGAGGTAGTGCAAGGAAAATTTAAATTTAAAAATCTCAGAATTGGCTCAAGTCTTCTTCTTGCTTTTGCAGGATATTCTTATTATTTTGTTTTTAATCGATTAAGCACAAAAAATCACCCTGGGGAGGCCAATTGTGGAAAATCATTTTTGCATTTTTTCAATTTTGAGGTAGTGCAAGGAAAATTTAAATTTAAAAATCTCAGAATTGACTCAAGTCTTCTTCTTGCTTTTGCAGGATATTCTTATTATTTTGTTTTTAATCGATTAAGCACAAAAAATCACCCTGGGGAGGCCAATTGTGGAAAATCATTTTTGCATTTTTTCAATTTTGAGGTAGTGCAAGGAAAATTTAAATTTAAAAATCTCAGAATTGGCTCAAGTCTTCTTCTTGCTTTTGCAGGATATTCTTATTATTTTGTTTTTAATCGATTAAGCACAAAAAATCACCCTGGGGAGGCCAATTGTGGAAAATCATTTTTGCATATTTTCAATTTTGAGGTAGTGCAAGGAAAATTTAAATTTAAAAATCTCAGAATTGGCTCAAGTCTTCTTCTTGCTTTTGCAGGATATTCTTATTATTTTGTTTTTAATCGATTAAGCACAAAAAATCACCCTGGGGAGGCCAATTGTGGAAAATCATTTTTGCATTTTTTCAATTTCGAGGTAGTGCAAGGAAACTTGAAATTTAAAAATCTCAGAATTGGCTCAAGTCTTCTTCTTGCTTTTGCAGGATATTCTTATTATTTTGTTTTTAATCGATTAAGCACAAAAAATCACCCTGGGGAGGCCAATTGTGGAAAATCATTTTTGCATATTTTCAATTTTGAGGTAGTGCAAGGAAAATTTAAATTTAAAAATCTCAGAATTGGCTCAAGTCTTCTTCTTGCTTTTGCAGGATATTCTTATTATTTTGTTTTTAATCGATTAAGCACAAAAAATCGCCCTGGGGAGGCCAATTGTGGAAAATCATTTTTGCATTTTTTCAATTTTGAGGTAGTGCAAGGAAAATTTAAATTTAAAAATCTCAGAATTGACTCAAGTCTTCTTCTTGCTTTTGCAGGATATTCTTATTATTTTGTTTTTAATCGATTAAGCACAAAAAATCACCCTGGGGAGGCCAATTGTGGAAAATCATTTTTGCATATTTTCAATTTTGAGGTAGTGCAAGGAAACTTGAAATTTAAAAATCTCAGAATTGGCTCAAGTCTTCTTCTTGCTTTTGCAGGATATTCTTATTATTTTGTTTTTAATCGATTAAGCACAAAAAATCACCCTGGGGAGGCCAATTGTGGAAAATCATTTTTGCATATTTTCAATTTTGAGGTAGTGCAAGGAAAATTTAAATTTAAAAATCTCAGAATTGGCTCAAGTCTTCTTCTTGCTTTTGCAGGATATTCTTATTATTTTGTTTTTAATCGATTAAGCACAAAAAATCACCCTGGGGAGGCCAATTGTGGAAAATCATTTTTGCATTTTTTCAATTTTGAGGTAGTGCAAGGAAAATTTAAATTTAAAAATCTCAGAATTGGCTCAAGTCTTCTTCTTGCTTTTGCAGGATATTCTTATTATTTTGTTTTTAATCGATTAAGCACAAAAAATCACCCTGGGGAGGCCAATTGTGGAAAATCATTTTTGCATTTTTTCAATTTTGAGGTAGTGCAAGGAAAATTTAAATTTAAAAATCTCAGAATTGGCTCAAGTCTTCTTCTTGCTTTTGCAGGATATTCTTATTATTTTGTTTTTAATCGATTAAGCACAAAAAATCACCCTGGGGAGGCCAATTGTGGAAAATCATTTTTGCATTTTTTCAATTTCGAGGTAGTGCAAGGAAACTTGAAATTTAAAAATCTCAGAATTGACTCAAGTCTTCTTCTTGCTTTTGCAGGATATTCTTATTATTTTGTTTTTAATCGATTAAGCACAAAAAATCACCCTGGGGAGGCCAATTGTGGAAAATCATTTTTGCATTTTTTCAATTTTGAGGTAGTGCAAGGAAAATTTAAATTTAAAAATCTCAGAATTGGCTCAAGTCTTCTTCTTGCTTTTGCAGGATATTCTTATTATTTTGTTTTTAATCGATTAAGCACAAAAAATCATCCTGGGGAGGCCAATTGTGGAAAATCATTTTTGCATTTTTTCAATTTTGAGGTAGTGCAAGGAAAATTTAAATTTAAAAATCTCAGAATTGACTCAAGTCTTCTTCTTGCTTTTGCAGGATATTCTTATTATTTTGTTTTTAATCGATTAAGCACAAAAAATCACCCTGGGGAGGCCAATTGTGGAAAATCATTTTTGCATATTTTCAATTTTGAGGTAGTGCAAGGAAACTTGAAATTTAAAAATCTCAGAATTGGCTCAAGTCTTCTTCTTGCTTTTGCAGGATATTCTTATTATTTTGTTTTTAATCGATTAAGCACAAAAAATCACCCTGGGGAGGCCAATTGTGGAAAATCATTTTTGCATATTTTCAATTTTGAGGTAGTGCAAGGAAAATTTAAATTTAAAAATCTCAGAATTGGCTCAAGTCTTCTTCTTGCTTTTGCAGGATATTCTTATTATTTTGTTTTTAATCGATTAAGCACAAAAAATCACCCTGGGGAGGCCAATTGTGGAAAATCATTTTTGCATTTTTTCAATTTTGAGGTAGTGCAAGGAAAATTTAAATTTAAAAATCTCAGAATTGGCTCAAGTCTTCTTCTTGCTTTTGCAGGATATTCTTATTATTTTGTTTTTAATCGATTAAGCACAAAAAATCACCCTGGGGAGGCCAATTGTGGAAAATCATTTTTGCATATTTTCAATTTTGAGGTAGTGCAAGGAAACTTGAAATTTAAAAATCTCAGAATTGGCTCAAGTCTTCTTCTTGCTTTTGCAGGATATTCTTATTATTTTGTTTTTAATCGATTAAGCACAAAAAATCACCCTGGGGAGGCCAATTGTGGAAAATCATTTTTGCATATTTTCAATTTTGAGGTAGTGCAAGGAAAATTTAAATTTAAAAATCTCAGAATTGACTCAAGTCTTCTTCTTGCTTTTGCAGGATATTCTTATTATTTTGTTTTTAATCGATTAAGCACAAAAAATCACCCTGGGGAGGCCAATTGTGGAAAATCATTTTTGCATATTTTCAATTTTGAGGTAGTGCAAGGAAAATTTAAATTTAAAAATCTCAGAATTGACTCAAGTCTTCTTCTTGCTTTTGCAGGATATTCTTATTATTTTGTTTTTAATCGATTAAGCACAAAAAATCACCCTGGGGAGGCCAATTGTGGAAAATCATTTTTGCATATTTTCAATTTTGAGGTAGTGCAAGGAAACTTGAAATTTAAAAATCTCAGAATTGGCTCAAGTCTTCTTCTTGCTTTTGCAGGATATTCTTATTATTTTGTTTTTAATCGATTAAGCACAAAAAATCACCCTGGGGAGGCCAATTGTGGAAAATCATTTTTGCATATTTTCAATTTTGAGGTAGTGCAAGGAAACTTGAAATTTAAAAATCTCAGAATTGGCTCAAGTCTTCTTCTTGCTTTTGCAGGATATTCTTATTATTTTGTTTTTAATCGATTAAGCACAAAAAATCACCCTGGGGAGGCCAATTGTGGAAAATCATTTTTGCATATTTTCAATTTTGAGGTAGTGCAAGGAAAATTTAAATTTAAAAATCTCAGAATTGACTCAAGTCTTCTTCTTGCTTTTGCAGGATATTCTTATTATTTTGTTTTTAATCGATTAAGCACAAAAAATCACCCTGGGGAGGCCAATTGTGGAAAATCATTTTTGCATTTTTTCAATTTTGAGGTAGTGCAAGGAAACTTGAAATTTAAAAATCTCAGAATTGACTCAAGTCTTCTTCTTGCTTTTGCAGGATATTCTTATTATTTTGTTTTTAATCGATTAAGCACAAAAAATCACCCTGGGGAGGCCAATTGTGGAAAATCATTTTTGCATTTTTTCAATTTTGAGGTAGTGCAAGGAAAATTTAAATTTAAAAATCTCAGAATTGGCTCAAGTCTTCTTCTTGCTTTTGCAGGATATTCTTATTATTTTGTTTTTAATCGATTAAGCACAAAAAATCACCCTGGGGAGGCCAATTGTGGAAAATCATTTTTGCATTTTTTCAATTTTGAGGTAGTGCAAGGAAAATTTAAATTTAAAAATCTCAGAATTGGCTCAAGTCTTCTTCTTGCTTTTGCAGGATATTCTTATTATTTTGTTTTTAATCGATTAAGCACAAAAAATCACCCTGGGGAGGCCAATTGTGGAAAATCATTTTTGCATTTTTTCAATTTTGAGGTAGTGCAAGGAAAATTTAAATTTAAAAATCTCAGAATTGGCTCAAGTCTTCTTCTTGCTTTTGCAGGATATTCTTATTATTTTGTTTTTAATCGATTAAGCACAAAAAATCACCCTGGGGAGGCCAATTGTGGAAAATCATTTTTGCATTTTTTCAATTTTGAGGTAGTGCAAGGAAACTTGAACTTTAAAAATCTCAGAATTGGCTCAAGTCTTCTTCTTGCTTTTGCAGGATATTCTTATTATTTTGTTTTTAATCGATTAAGCACAAAAAATCACCCTGGGGAGGCCAATTGTGGAAAATCATTTTTGCATATTTTCAATTTTGAGGTAGTGCAAGGAAAATTTAAATTTAAAAATCTCAGAATTGGCTCAAGTCTTCTTCTTGCTTTTGCAGGATATTCTTATTATTTTGTTTTTAATCGATTAAGCACAAAAAATCACCCTGGGGAGGCCAATTGTGGAAAATCATTTTTGCATTTTTTCAATTTTGAGGTAGTGCAAGGAAAATTTAAATTTAAAAATCTCAGAATTGGCTCAAGTCTTCTTCTTGCTTTTGCAGGATATTCTTATTATTTTGTTTTTAATCGATTAAGCACAAAAAATCACCCTGGGGAGGCCAATTGTGGAAAATCATTTTTGCATTTTTTCAATTTTGAGGTAGTGCAAGGAAAATTTAAATTTAAAAATCTCAGAATTGGCTCAAGTCTTCTTCTTGCTTTTGCAGGATATTCTTATTATTTTGTTTTTAATCGATTAAGCACAAAAAATCACCCTGGGGAGGCCAATTGTGGAAAATCATTTTTGCATATTTTCAATTTTGAGGTAGTGCAAGGAAAATTTAAATTTAAAAATCTCAGAATTGGCTCAAGTCTTCTTCTTGCTTTTGCAGGATATTCTTATTATTTTGTTTTTAATCGATTAAGCACAAAAAATCACCCTGGGGAGGCCAATTGTGGAAAATCATTTTTGCATTTTTTCAATTTCGAGGTAGTGCAAGGAAACTTGAAATTTAAAAATCTCAGAATTGACTCAAGTCTTCTTCTTGCTTTTGCAGGATATTCTTATTATTTTGTTTTTAATCGATTAAGCACAAAAAATCACCCTGGGGAGGCCAATTGTGGAAAATCATTTTTGCATTTTTTCAATTTTGAGGTAGTGCAAGGAAAATTTAAATTTAAAAATCTCAGAATTGGCTCAAGTCTTCTTCTTGCTTTTGCAGGATATTCTTATTATTTTGTTTTTAATCGATTAAGCACAAAAAATCACCCTGGGGAGGCCAATTGTGGAAAATCATTTTTGCATTTTTTCAATTTTGAGGTAGTGCAAGGAAACTTGAAATTTAAAAATCTCAGAATTGGCTCAAGTCTTCTTCTTGCTTTTGCAGGATATTCTTATTATTTTGTTTTTAATCGATTAAGCACAAAAAATCACCCTGGGGAGGCCAATTGTGGAAAATCATTTTTGCATATTTTCAATTTTGAGGTAGTGCAAGGAAAATTTAAATTTAAAAATCTCAGAATTGGCTCAAGTCTTCTTCTTGCTTTTGCAGGATATTCTTATTATTTTGTTTTTAATCGATTAAGCACAAAAAATCACCCTGGGGAGGCCAATTGTGGAAAATCATTTTTGCATATTTTCAATTTTGAGGTAGTGCAAGGAAACTTGAAATTTAAAAATCTCAGAATTGGCTCAAGTCTTCTTCTTGCTTTTGCAGGATATTCTTATTATTTTGTTTTTAATCGATTAAGCACAAAAAATCACCCTGGGGAGGCCAATTGTGGAAAATCATTTTTGCATATTTTCAATTTTGAGGTAGTGCAAGGAAAATTTAAATTTAAAAATCTCAGAATTGGCTCAAGTCTTCTTCTTGCTTTTGCAGGATATTCTTATTATTTTGTTTTTAATCGATTAAGCACAAAAAATCACCCTGGGGAGGCCAATTGTGGAAAATCATTTTTGCATATTTTCAATTTTGAGGTAGTGCAAGGAAACTTGAAATTTAAAAATCTCAGAATTGACTCAAGTCTTCTTCTTGCTTTTGCAGGATATTCTTATTATTTTGTTTTTAATCGATTAAGCACAAAAAATCACCCTGGGGAGGCCAATTGTGGAAAATCATTTTTGCATATTTTCAATTTTGAGGTAGTGCAAGGAAAATTTAAATTTAAAAATCTCAGAATTGGCTCAAGTCTTCTTCTTGCTTTTGCAGGATATTCTTATTATTTTGTTTTTAATCGATTAAGCACAAAAAATCACCCTGGGGAGGCCAATTGTGGAAAATCATTTTTGCATATTTTCAATTTTGAGGTAGTGCAAGGAAAATTTAAATTTAAAAATCTCAGAATTGGCTCAAGTCTTCTTCTTGCTTTTGCAGGATATTCTTATTATTTTGTTTTTAATCGATTAAGCACAAAAAATCACCCTGGGGAGGCCAATTGTGGAAAATCATTTTTGCATATTTTCAATTTCGAGGTAGTGCAAGGAAACTTGAAATTTAAAAATCTCAGAATTGGCTCAAGTCTTCTTCTTGCTTTTGCAGGATATTCTTATTATTTTGTTTTTAATCGATTAAGCACAAAAAATCACCCTGGGGAGGCCAATTGTGGAAAATCATTTTTGCATTTTTTCAATTTTGAGGTAGTGCAAGGAAAATTTAAATTTAAAAATCTCAGAATTGGCTCAAGTCTTCTTCTTGCTTTTGCAGGATATTCTTATTATTTTGTTTTTAATCGATTAAGCACAAAAAATCACCCTGGGGAGGCCAATTGTGGAAAATCATTTTTGCATTTTTTCAATTTTGAGGTAGTGCAAGGAAAATTTAAATTTAAAAATCTCAGAATTGGCTCAAGTCTTCTTCTTGCTTTTGCAGGATATTCTTATTATTTTGTTTTTAATCGATTAAGCACAAAAAATCACCCTGGGGAGGCCAATTGTGGAAAATCATTTTTGCATATTTTCAATTTTGAGGTAGTGCAAGGAAAATTTAAATTTAAAAATCTCAGAATTGGCTCAAGTCTTCTTCTTGCTTTTGCAGGATATTCTTATTATTTTGTTTTTAATCGATTAAGCACAAAAAATCACCCTGGGGAGGCCAATTGTGGAAAATCATTTTTGCATATTTTCAATTTTGAGGTAGTGCAAGGAAAATTTAAATTTAAAAATCTCAGAATTGGCTCAAGTCTTCTTCTTGCTTTTGCAGGATATTCTTATTATTTTGTTTTTAATCGATTAAGCACAAAAAATCACCCTGGGGAGGCCAATTGTGGAAAATCATTTTTGCATATTTTCAATTTTGAGGTAGTGCAAGGAAAATTTAAATTTAAAAATCTCAGAATTGGCTCAAGTCTTCTTCTTGCTTTTGCAGGATATTCTTATTATTTTGTTTTTAATCGATTAAGCACAAAAAATCACCCTGGGGAGGCCAATTGTGGAAAATCATTTTTGCATTTTTTCAATTTTGAGGTAGTGCAAGGAAAATTTAAATTTAAAAATCTCAGAATTGGCTCAAGTCTTCTTCTTGCTTTTGCAGGATATTCTTATTATTTTGTTTTTAATCGATTAAGCACAAAAAATCACCCTGGGGAGGCCAATTGTGGAAAATCATTTTTGCATTTTTTCAATTTTGAGGTAGTGCAAGGAAAATTTAAATTTAAAAATCTCAGAATTGGCTCAAGTCTTCTTCTTGCTTTTGCAGGATATTCTTATTATTTTGTTTTTAATCGATTAAGCACAAAAAATCACCCTGGGGAGGCCAATTGTGGAAAATCATTTTTGCATTTTTTCAATTTTGAGGTAGTGCAAGGAAAATTTAAATTTAAAAATCTCAGAATTGGCTCAAGTCTTCTTCTTGCTTTTGCAGGATATTCTTATTATTTTGTTTTTAATCGATTAAGCACAAAAAATCACCCTGGGGAGGCCAATTGTGGAAAATCATTTTTGCATTTTTTCAATTTTGAGGTAGTGCAAGGAAAATTTAAATTTAAAAATCTCAGAATTGGCTCAAGTCTTCTTCTTGCTTTTGCAGGATATTCTTATTATTTTGTTTTTAATCGATTAAGCACAAAAAATCACCCTGGGGAGGCCAATTGTGGAAAATCATTTTTGCATATTTTCAATTTTGAGGTAGTGCAAGGAAAATTTAAATTTAAAAATCTCAGAATTGGCTCAAGTCTTCTTCTTGCTTTTGCAGGATATTCTTATTATTTTGTTTTTAATCGATTAAGCACAAAAAATCACCCTGGGGAGGCCAATTGTGGAAAATCATTTTTGCATATTTTCAATTTTGAGGTAGTGCAAGGAAAATTTAAATTTAAAAATCTCAGAATTGGCTCAAGTCTTCTTCTTGCTTTTGCAGGATATTCTTATTATTTTGTTTTTAATCGATTAAGCACAAAAAATCACCCTGGGGAGGCCAATTGTGGAAAATCATTTTTGCATATTTTCAATTTTGAGGTAGTGCAAGGAAAATTTAAATTTAAAAATCTCAGAATTGGCTCAAGTCTTCTTCTTGCTTTTGCAGGATATTCTTATTATTTTGTTTTTAATCGATTAAGCACAAAAAATCACCCTGGGGAGGCCAATTGTGGAAAATCATTTTTGCATTTTTTCAATTTTGAGGTAGTGCAAGGAAAATTTAAATTTAAAAATCTCAGAATTGGCTCAAGTCTTCTTCTTGCTTTTGCAGGATATTCTTATTATTTTGTTTTTAATCGATTAAGCACAAAAAATCACCCTGGGGAGGCCAATTGTGGAAAATCATTTTTGCATATTTTCAATTTTGAGGTAGTGCAAGGAAAATTTAAATTTAAAAATCTCAGAATTGGCTCAAGTCTTCTTCTTGCTTTTGCAGGATATTCTTATTATTTTGTTTTTAATCGATTAAGCACAAAAAATCACCCTGGGGAGGCCAATTGTGGAAAATCATTTTTGCATTTTTTCAATTTTGAGGTAGTGCAAGGAAAATTTAAATTTAAAAATCTCAGAATTGGCTCAAGTCTTCTTCTTGCTTTTGCAGGATATTCTTATTATTTTGTTTTTAATCGATTAAGCACAAAAAATCACCCTGGGGAGGCCAATTGTGGAAAATCATTTTTGCATTTTTTCAATTTCGAGGTAGTGCAAGGAAAATTTAAATTTAAAAATCTCAGAATTGGCTCAAGTCTTCTTCTTGCTTTTGCAGGATATTCTTATTATTTTGTTTTTAATCGATTAAGCACAAAAAATCACCCTGGGGAGGCCAATTGTGGAAAATCATTTTTGCATTTTTTCAATTTTGAGGTAGTGCAAGGAAACTTGAAATTTAAAAATCTCAGAATTGACTCAAGTCTTCTTCTTGCTTTTGCAGGATATTCTTATTATTTTGTTTTTAATCGATTAAGCACAAAAAATCACCCTGGGGAGGCCAATTGTGGAAAATCATTTTTGCATATTTTCAATTTTGAGGTAGTGCAAGGAAAATTTAAATTTAAAAATCTCAGAATTGGCTCAAGTCTTCTTCTTGCTTTTGCAGGATATTCTTATTATTTTGTTTTTAATCGATTAAGCACAAAAAATCACCCTGGGGAGGCCAATTGTGGAAAATCATTTTTGCATATTTTCAATTTTGAGGTAGTGCAAGGAAAATTTAAATTTAAAAATCTCAGAATTGGCTCAAGTCTTCTTCTTGCTTTTGCAGGATATTCTTATTATTTTGTTTTTAATCGATTAAGCACAAAAAATCACCCTGGGGAGGCCAATTGTGGAAAATCATTTTTGCATATTTTCAATTTTGAGGTAGTGCAAGGAAAATTTAAATTTAAAAATCTCAGAATTGGCTCAAGTCTTCTTCTTGCTTTTGCAGGATATTCTTATTATTTTGTTTTTAATCGATTAAGCACAAAAAATCACCCTGGGGAGGCCAATTGTGGAAAATCATTTTTGCATATTTTCAATTTTGAGGTAGTGCAAGGAAAATTTAAATTTAAAAATCTCAGAATTGGCTCAAGTCTTCTTCTTGCTTTTGCAGGATATTCTTATTATTTTGTTTTTAATCGATTAAGCACAAAAAATCACCCTGGGGAGGCCAATTGTGGAAAATCATTTTTGCATTTTTTCAATTTTGAGGTAGTGCAAGGAAAATTTAAATTTAAAAATCTCAGAATTGGCTCAAGTCTTCTTCTTGCTTTTGCAGGATATTCTTATTATTTTGTTTTTAATCGATTAAGCACAAAAAATCACCCTGGGGAGGCCAATTGTGGAAAATCATTTTTGCATATTTTCAATTTTGAGGTAGTGCAAGGAAAATTTAAATTTAAAAATCTCAGAATTGGCTCAAGTCTTCTTCTTGCTTTTGCAGGATATTCTTATTATTTTGTTTTTAATCGATTAAGCACAAAAAATCACCCTGGGGAGGCCAATTGTGGAAAATCATTTTTGCATTTTTTCAATTTTGAGGTAGTGCAAGGAAAATTTAAATTTAAAAATCTCAGAATTGGCTCAAGTCTTCTTCTTGCTTTTGCAGGATATTCTTATTATTTTGTTTTTAATCGATTAAGCACAAAAAATCACCCTGGGGAGGCCAATTGTGGAAAATCATTTTTGCATTTTTTCAATTTCGAGGTAGTGCAAGGAAACTTGAAATTTAAAAATCTCAGAATTGACTCAAGTCTTCTTCTTGCTTTTGCAGGATATTCTTATTATTTTGTTTTTAATCGATTAAGCACAAAAAATCACCCTGGGGAGGCCAATTGTGGAAAATCATTTTTGCATATTTTCAATTTTGAGGTAGTGCAAGGAAAATTTAAATTTAAAAATCTCAGAATTGGCTCAAGTCTTCTTCTTGCTTTTGCAGGATATTCTTATTATTTTGTTTTTAATCGATTAAGCACAAAAAATCACCCTGGGGAGGCCAATTGTGGAAAATCATTTTTGCATTTTTTCAATTTTGAGGTAGTGCAAGGAAAATTTAAATTTAAAAATCTCAGAATTGGCTCAAGTCTTCTTCTTGCTTTTGCAGGATATTCTTATTATTTTGTTTTTAATCGATTAAGCACAAAAAATCACCCTGGGGAGGCCAATTGTGGAAAATCATTTTTGCATTTTTTCAATTTTGAGGTAGTGCAAGGAAAATTTAAATTTAAAAATCTCAGAATTGGCTCAAGTCTTCTTCTTGCTTTTGCAGGATATTCTTATTATTTTGTTTTTAATCGATTAAGCACAAAAAATCACCCTGGGGAGGCCAATTGTGGAAAATCATTTTTGCATATTTTCAATTTTGAGGTAGTGCAAGGAAAATTTAAATTTAAAAATCTCAGAATTGGCTCAAGTCTTCTTCTTGCTTTTGCAGGATATTCTTATTATTTTGTTTTTAATCGATTAAGCACAAAAAATCACCCTGGGGAGGCCAATTGTGGAAAATCATTTTTGCATTTTTTCAATTTTGAGGTAGTGCAAGGAAAATTTAAATTTAAAAATCTCAGAATTGACTCAAGTCTTCTTCTTGCTTTTGCAGGATATTCTTATTATTTTGTTTTTAATCGATTAAGCACAAAAAATCACCCTGGGGAGGCCAATTGTGGAAAATCATTTTTGCATATTTTCAATTTTGAGGTAGTGCAAGGAAAATTTAAATTTAAAAATCTCAGAATTGGCTCAAGTCTTCTTCTTGCTTTTGCAGGATATTCTTATTATTTTGTTTTTAATCGATTAAGCACAAAAAATCACCCTGGGGAGGCCAATTGTGGAAAATCATTTTTGCATTTTTTCAATTTTGAGGTAGGGGAGACTGGGGCTGGTTGAGACAGGGGTAGGTTGTTACAGCGGCAATGGTGGCTACACAAAGATAGTAACAGGAACGCTTGAAAGAGAAAAATTACCACGGTATGATCGGCTAGCCACTTGCCACCCGCTAGTTCCGCCAACGCATTTGTGTGAGGAGCCCTGGCACGGTGCTATCAAAACCGCATGTTTCTAACTTTTTATTTTTTTAGTAATATTTGTCTACAGCCTGTTAATAATTAAAAAATAGTTGTGCGATAATGTATATTTGTGCCTCAATGCTTTCTTTTTGTGTTAAATATATCATAATACAGTTATTTCTACTAGATTTTTTTCTACTTAACCTTAAAGGCTAAATTTCGGGGTCGGGGCTAAAAGTGACATTTCTTCGGGGCAGGTTGTTACATGTACATCTCGGTAGTATCTGCTTTAGTTTTTGTTTAGGAAAGAAGTTTTTTGTTATTTTTGAGTGTTAAAAGTTACCAATTTTTTTGTTTTTGTGAGGCATAAGGATAAAAGGCATAAAAGAAATCGTATGCCAAATTTTTTGTTTAAGAAATAAATTTATAATTTTCATCAAATTCCTAAGCTACCAAATTTGTTATTTGATGAGGCATACAGAGCAGTCGTACACCTTTACACCTTGCAAACATAAAAAGACTGTGTTTAGGTCTAAATTAAGTAAAAAAAATGTTAATTGCCCTTACTAAAAACTCTCAGATTATGTTTGTTTTTTGTTGTATCAACCTACCCCGTGTGGTGTAACAACCAGCCCCAGGCACGGGGCTAAAAGTTACACGGCTCTTTTTTCAGAACTCGCGTGTTTATAGCACTTCTAATAGGCGTAAATCTAAAATTCTTCTTAAATTAGAATCTTGAATAGTTATTTAATTGAACAAACTTGGAATTACGTAAAATAATCTAACTAACAAAAAGATATGACAATTTGTTTAAAAAATGTCACAACCAGCCCCAGTCTCCCCTAGTGCAAGGAAAATTTAAATTTAAAAATCTCAGAATTGGCTCAAGTCTTCTTCTTGCTTTTGCAGGATATTCTTATTATTTTGTTTTTAATCGATTAAGCACAAAAAATCACCCTGGGGAGGCCAATTGTGGAAAATCATTTTTGCATATTTTCAATTTTGAGGTAGTGCAAGGAAAATTTAAATTTAAAAATCTCAGAATTGGCTCAAGTCTTCTTCTTGCTTTTGCAGGATATTCTTATTATTTTGTTTTTAATCGATTAAGCACAAAAAATCACCCTGGGGAGGCCAATTGTGGAAAATCATTTTTGCATATTTTCAATTTTGAGGTAGTGCAAGGAAAATTTAAATTTAAAAATCTCAGAATTGGCTCAAGTCTTCTTCTTGCTTTTGCAGGATATTCTTATTATTTTGTTTTTAATCGATTAAGCACAAAAAATCACCCTGGGGAGGCCAATTGTGGAAAATCATTTTTGCATTTTTTCAATTTTGAGGTAGTGCAAGGAAACTTGAAATTTAAAAATCTCAGAATTGGCTCAAGTCTTCTTCTTGCTTTTGCAGGATATTCTTATTATTTTGTTTTTAATCGATTAAGCACAAAAAATCACCCTGGGGAGGCCAATTGTGGAAAATCATTTTTGCATATTTTCAATTTTGAGGTAGTGCAAGGAAAATTTAAATTTAAAAATCTCAGAATTGGCTCAAGTCTTCTTCTTGCTTTTGCAGGATATTCTTATTATTTTGTTTTTAATCGATTAAGCACAAAAAATCACCCTGGGGAGGCCAATTGTGGAAAATCATTTTTGCATTTTTTCAATTTTGAGGTAGTGCAAGGAAACTTGAAATTTAAAAATCTCAGAATTGACTCAAGTCTTCTTCTTGCTTTTGCAGGATATTCTTATTATTTTGTTTTTAATCGATTAAGCACAAAAAATCACCCTGGGGAGGCCAATTGTGGAAAATCATTTTTGCATTTTTTCAATTTCGAGGTAGTGCAAGGAAACTTGAAATTTAAAAATCTCAGAATTGGCTCAAGTCTTCTTCTTGCTTTTGCAGGATATTCTTATTATTTTGTTTTTAATCGATTAAGCACAAAAAAATCACCCTCGGGAGGCCAATTGTGGAAAATCATTTTTGCATTTTTTCAATTTTGAGGTAGTGCAAGGAAACTTGAAATTTAAAAATCTCAGAATTGGCTCAAGTCTTCTTCTTGCTTTTGCAGGATATTCTTATTATTTTGTTTTTAATCGATTAAGCACAAAAAATCACCCTGGGGAGGCCAATTGTGGAAAATCATTTTTGCATTTTTTCAATTTCGAGGTAGTGCAAGGAAACTTGAAATTTAAAAATCTCAGAATTGACTCAAGTCTTCTTCTTGCTTTTGCAGGATATTCTTATTATTTTGTTTTTAATCGATTAAGCACAAAAAATCACCCTGGGGAGGCCAATTGTGGAAAATCATTTTTGCATTTTTTCAATTTTGAGGTAGTGCAAGGAAAATTTAAATTTAAAAATCTCAGAATTGGCTCAAGTCTTCTTCTTGCTTTTGCAGGATATTCTTATTATTTTGTTTTTAATCGATTAAGCACAAAAAATCACCCTGGGGAGGCCAATTGTGGAAAATCATTTTTGCATTTTTTCAATTTTGAGGTAGTGCAAGGAAAATTTAAATTTAAAAATCTCAGAATTGGCTCAAGTCTTCTTCTTGCTTTTGCAGGATATTCTTATTATTTTGTTTTTAATCGATTAAGCACAAAAAATCACCCTGGGGAGGCCAATTGTGGAAAATCATTTTTGCATTTTTTCAATTTTGAGGTAGTGCAAGGAAAATTTAAATTTAAAAATCTCAGAATTGGCTCAAGTCTTCTTCTTGCTTTTGCAGGATATTCTTATTATTTTGTTTTTAATCGATTAAGCACAAAAAATCACCCTGGGGAGGCCAATTGTGGAAAATCATTTTTGCATATTTTCAATTTTGAGGTAGTGCAAGGAAAATTTAAATTTAAAAATCTCAGAATTGGCTCAAGTCTTCTTCTTGCTTTTGCAGGATATTCTTATTATTTTGTTTTTAATCGATTAAGCACAAAAAATCACCCTGGGGAGGCCAATTGTGGAAAATCATTTTTGCATTTTTTCAATTTCGAGGTAGTGCAAGGAAACTTGAAATTTAAAAATCTCAGAATTGACTCAAGTCTTCTTCTTGCTTTTGCAGGATATTCTTATTATTTTGTTTTTAATCGATTAAGCACAAAAAATCACCCTGGGGAGGCCAATTGTGGAAAATCATTTTTGCATATTTTCAATTTTGAGGTAGTGCAAGGAAAATTTAAATTTAAAAATCTCAGAATTGGCTCAAGTCTTCTTCTTGCTTTTGCAGGATATTCTTATTATTTTGTTTTTAATCGATTAAGCACAAAAAATCACCCTGGGGAGGCCAATTGTGGAAAATCATTTTTGCATTTTTTCAATTTTGAGGTAGTGCAAGGAAACTTGAAATTTAAAAATCTCAGAATTGACTCAAGTCTTCTTCTTGCTTTTGCAGGATATTCTTATTATTTTGTTTTTAATCGATTAAGGACAAAAAATCACCCTGGGGAGGCCAATTGTGGAAAATCATTTTTGCATTTTTTCAATTTCGAGGTAGTGCAAGGAAACTTGAAATTTAAAAATCTCAGAATTGGCTCAAGTCTTCTTCTTGCTTTTGCAGGATATTCTTATTATTTTGTTTTTAATCGATTAAGCACAAAAAATCACCCTGGGGAGGCCAATTGTGGAAAATCATTTTTGCATTTTTTCAATTTTGAGGTAGTGCAAGGAAACTTGAAATTTAAAAATCTCAGAATTGGCTCAAGTCTTCTTCTTGCTTTTGCAGGATATTCTTATTATTTTGTTTTTAATCGATTAAGCACAAAAAATCACCCTGGGGAGGCCAATTGTGGAAAATCATTTTTGCATTTTTTCAATTTCGAGGTAGTGCAAGGAAACTTGAAATTTAAAAATCTCAGAATTGACTCAAGTCTTCTTCTTGCTTTTGCAGGATATTCTTATTATTTTGTTTTTAATCGATTAAGCACAAAAAATCACCCTGGGGAGGCCAATTGTGGAAAATCATTTTTGCATTTTTTCAATTTTGAGGTAGTGCAAGGAAAATTTAAATTTAAAAATCTCAGAATTGGCTCAAGTCTTCTTCTTGCTTTTGCAGGATATTCTTATTATTTTGTTTTTAATCGATTAAGCACAAAAAATCACCCTGGGGAGGCCAATTGTGGAAAATCATTTTTGCATTTTTTCAATTTTGAGGTAGTGCAAGGAAAATTTAAATTTAAAAATCTCAGAATTGGCTCAAGTCTTCTTCTTGCTTTTGCAGGATATTCTTATTATTTTGTTTTTAATCGATTAAGCACAAAAAATCACCCTGGGGAGGCCAATTGTGGAAAATCATTTTTGCATTTTTTCAATTTTGAGGTAGTGCAAGGAAACTTGAAATTTAAAAATCTCAGAATTGGCTCAAGTCTTCTTCTTGCTTTTGCAGGATATTCTTATTATTTTGTTTTTAATCGATTAAGCACAAAAAATCACCCTGGGGAGGCCAATTGTGGAAAATCATTTTTGCATTTTTTCAATTTCGAGGTAGTGCAAGGAAACTTGAAATTTAAAAATCTCAGAATTGGCTCAAGTCTTCTTCTTGCTTTTGCAGGATATTCTTATTATTTTGTTTTTAATCGATTAAGCACAAAAAATCACCCTGGGGAGGCCAATTGTGGAAAATCATTTTTGCATTTTTTCAATTTTGAGGTAGTGCAAGGAAACTTGAAATTTAAAAATCTCAGAATTGGCTCAAGTCTTCTTCTTGCTTTTGCAGGATATTCTTATTATTTTGTTTTTAATCGATTAAGCACAAAAAATCACCCTGGGGAGGCCAATTGCAAGGAAAATTTAAATTTAAAAATCTCAGAATTGGCTCAAGTCTTCTTCTTGCTTTTGCAGGATATTCTTATTATTTTGTTTTTAATCGATTAAGCACAAAAAATCACCCTGGGGAGGCCAATTGTGGAAAATCATTTTTGCATTTTTTCAATTTTGAGGTAGTGCAAGGAAAATTTAAATTTAAAAATCTCAGAATTGGCTCAAGTCTTCTTCTTGCTTTTGCAGGATATTCTTATTATTTTGTTTTTAATCGATTAAGCACAAAAAATCACCCTGGGGAGGCCAATTGTGGAAAATCATTTTTGCATTTTTTCAATTTTGAGGTAGTGCAAGGAAACTTGAAATTTAAAAATCTCAGAATTGGCTCAAGTCTTCTTCTTGCTTTTGCAGGATATTCTTATTATTTTGTTTTTAATCGATTAAGCACAAAAAATCACCCTGGGGAGGCCAATTGTGGAAAATCATTTTTGCATTTTTTCAATTTCGAGGTAGTGCAAGGAAACTTGAAATTTAAAAATCTCAGAATTGGCTCAAGTCTTCTTCTTGCTTTTGCAGGATATTCTTATTATTTTGTTTTTAATCGATTAAGCACAAAAAATCACCCTGGGGAGGCCAATTGTGGAAAATCATTTTTGCATTTTTTCAATTTTGAGGTAGTGCAAGGAAACTTGAAATTTAAAAATCTCAGAATTGGCTCAAGTCTTCTTCTTGCTTTTGCAGGATATTCTTATTATTTTGTTTTTAATCGATTAAGCACAAAAAATCACCCTGGGGAGGCCAATTGTGGAAAATCATTTTTGCATTTTTTCAATTTTGAGGTAGTGCAAGGAAACTTGAAATTTAAAAATCTCAGAATTGGCTCAAGTCTTCTTCTTGCTTTTGCAGGATATTCTTATTATTTTGTTTTTAATCGATTAAGCACAAAAAATCACCCTGGGGAGGCCAATTGTGGAAAATCATTTTTGCATATTTTCAATTTTGAGGTAGTGCAAGGAAAATTTAAATTTAAAAATCTCAGAATTGGCTCAAGTCTTCTTCTTGCTTTTGCAGGATATTCTTATTATTTTGTTTTTAATCGATTAAGCACAAAAAATCACCCTGGGGAGGCCAATTGTGGAAAATCATTTTTGCATTTTTTCAATTTTGAGGTAGTGCAAGGAAAATTTAAATTTAAAAATCTCAGAATTGGCTCAAGTCTTCTTCTTGCTTTTGCAGGATATTCTTATTATTTTGTTTTTAATCGATTAAGCACAAAAAATCACCCTGGGGAGGCCAATTGTGGAAAATCATTTTTGCATATTTTCAATTTTGAGGTAGTGCAAGGAAAATTTAAATTTAAAAATCTCAGAATTGGCTCAAGTCTTTTTCTTGCTTTTGCAGGATATTCTTATTATTTTGTTTTTAATCGATTAAGCACAAAAAATCACCCTGGGGAGGCCAATTGTGGAAAATCATTTTTGCATATTTTCAATTTTGAGGTAGTGCAAGGAAAATTTAAATTTAAAAATCTCAGAATTGGCTCAAGTCTTCTTCTTGCTTTTGCAGGATATTCTTATTATTTTGTTTTTAATCGATTAAGCACAAAAAATCACCCTGGGGAGGCCAATTGTGGAAAATCATTTTTGCATATTTTCAATTTTGAGGTAGTGCAAGGAAAATTTAAATTTAAAAATCTCAGAATTGGCTCAAGTCTTCTTCTTGCTTTTGCAGGATATTCTTATTATTTTGTTTTTAATCGATTAAGCACAAAAAATCACCCTGGGGAGGCCAATTGTGGAAAATCATTTTTGCATTTTTTCAATTTTGAGGTAGTGCAAGGAAAATTTAAATTTGAAAATCTCAGAATTGACTCAAGTCTTCTTCTTGCTTTTGCAGGATATTCTTATTATTTTGTTTTTAATCGATTAAGCACAAAAAATCACCCTGGGGAGGCCAATTGTGGAAAATCATTTTTGCATTTTTTCAATTTTGAGGTAGTGCAAGGAAACTTGAACTTTAAAAATCTCAGAATTGGCTCAAGTCTTCTTCTTGCTTTTGCAGGATATTCTTATTATTTTGTTTTTAATCGATTAAGCACAAAAAATCACCCTGGGGAGGCCAATTGTGGAAAATCATTTTTGCATATTTTCAATTTTGAGGTAGTGCAAGGAAAATTTAAATTTAAAAATCTCAGAATTGGCTCAAGTCTTCTTCTTGCTTTTGCAGGATATTCTTATTATTTTGTTTTTAATCGATTAAGCACAAAAAATCACCCTGGGGAGGCCAATTGTGGAAAATCATTTTTGCATTTTTTCAATTTTGAGGTAGTGCAAGGAAAATTTAAATTTAAAAATCTCAGAATTGGCTCAAGTCTTCTTCTTGCTTTTGCAGGATATTCTTATTATTTTGTTTTTAATCGATTAAGCACAAAAAATCACCCTGGGGAGGCCAATTGTGGAAAATCATTTTTGCATTTTTTCAATTTTGAGGTAGTGCAAGGAAAATTTAAATTTAAAAATCTCAGAATTGGCTCAAGTCTTCTTCTTGCTTTTGCAGGATATTCTTATGATTTTGTTTTTAATCGATTAAGCACAAAAAATCAACCTGGGGAGGCCAATTGTGGAAAATCATTTTTGCATATTTTCAATTTTGAGGTAGTGCAAGGAAAATTTAAATTTAAAAATCTCAGAATTGGCTCAAGTCTTCTTCTTGCTTTTGCAGGATATTCTTATGATTTTGTTTTTAATCGATTAAGCACAAAAAATCACCCTGGGGAGGCCAATTGTGGAAAATCATTTTTGCATATTTTCAATTTTGAGGTAGTGCAAGGAAAATTTAAATTTAAAAATCTCAGAATTGGCTCAAGTCTTCTTCTTGCTTTTGCAGGATATTCTTATTATTTTGTTTTTAATCGATTAAGCACAAAAAATCACCCTGGGGAGGCCAATTGTGGAAAATCATTTTTGCATTTTTTCAATTTTGAGGTAGTGCAAGGAAAATTTAAATTTGAAAATCTCAGAATTGACTCAAGTCTTCTTCTTGCTTTTGCAGGATATTCTTATTATTTTGTTTTTAATCGATTAAGCACAAAAAATCACCCTGGGGAGGCCAATTGTGGAAAATCATTTTTGCATTTTTTCAATTTTGAGGTAGTGCAAGGAAACTTGAACTTTAAAAATCTCAGAATTGGCTCAAGTCTTCTTCTTGCTTTTGCAGGATATTCTTATTATTTTGTTTTTAATCGATTAAGCACAAAAAATCACCCTGGGGAGGCCAATTGTGGAAAATCATTTTTGCATAATTTCAATTTTGAGGTAGTGCAAGGAAAATTTAAATTTAAAAATCTCAGAATTGACTCAAGTCTTCTTCTTGCTTTTGCAGGATATTCTTATTATTTTGTTTTTAATCGATTAAGCACAAAAAATCACCCTGGGGAGGCCAATTGTGGAAAATCATTTTTGCATATTTTCAATTTTGAGGTAGTGCAAGGAAAATTTAAATTTAAAAATCTCAGAATTGACTCAAGTCTTCTTCTTGCTTTTGCAGGATATTCTTATTATTTTGTTTTTAATCGATTAAGCACAAAAAATCACCCTGGGGAGGCCAATTGTGGAAAATCATTTTTGCATATTTTCAATTTTGAGGTAGTGCAAGGAAACTTGAAATTTAAAAATCTCAGAATTGGCTCAAGTCTTCTTCTTGCTTTTGCAGGATATTCTTATTATTTTGTTTTTAATCGATTAAGCACAAAAAATCACCCTGGGGAGGCCAATTGTGGAAAATCATTTTTGCATATTTTCAATTTTGAGGTAGTGCAAGGAAAATTTAAATTTAAAAATCTCAGAATTGACTCAAGTCTTCTTCTTGCTTTTGCAGGATATTCTTATTATTTTGTTTTTAATCGATTAAGCACAAAAAATCACCCTGGGGAGGCCAATTGTGGAAAATCATTTTTGCATATTTTCAATTTTGAGGTAGTGCAAGGAAACTTGAAATTTAAAAATCTCAGAATTGACTCAAGTCTTCTTCTTGCTTTTGCAGGATATTCTTATTATTTTGTTTTTAATCGATTAAGCACAAAAAATCACCCTGGGGAGGCCAATTGTGGAAAATCATTTTTGCATATTTTCAATTTTGAGGTAGTGCAAGGAAACTTGAAATTTAAAAATCTCAGAATTGACTCAAGTCTTCTTCTTGCTTTTGCAGGATATTCTTATTATTTTGTTTTTAATCGATTAAGCACAAAAAATCACCCTGGGGAGGCCAATTGTGGAAAATCATTTTTGCATATTTTCAATTTCGAGGTAGTGCAAGGAAACTTGAAATTTAAAAATCTCAGAATTGACTCAAGTCTTCTTCTTGCTTTTGCAGGATATTCTTATTATTTTGTTTTTAATCGATTAAGCACAAAAAATCACCCTGGGGAGGCCAATTGTGGAAAATCATTTTTGCATATTTTCAATTTTGAGGTAGTGCAAGGAAACTTGAAATTTAAAAATCTCAGAATTGGCTCAAGTCTTCTTCTTGCTTTTGCAGGATATTCTTATTATTTTGTTTTTAATCGATTAAGCACAAAAAATCACCCTGGGGAGGCCAATTGTGGAAAATCATTTTTGCATATTTTCAATTTTGAGGTAGTGCAAGGAAAATTTAAATTTAAAAATCTCAGAATTGGCTCAAGTCTTCTTCTTGCTTTTGCAGGATATTCTTATTATTTTGTTTTTAATCGATTAAGCACAAAAAATCACCCTGGGGAGGCCAATTGTGGAAAATCATTTTTGCATTTTTTCAATTTTGAGGTAGTGCAAGGAAAATTTAAATTTAAAAATCTCAGAATTGGCTCAAGTCTTCTTCTTGCTTTTGCAGGATATTCTTATTATTTTGTTTTTAATCGATTAAGCACAAAAAATCACCCTGGGGAGGCCAATTGTGGAAAATCATTTTTGCATTTTTTCAATTTTGAGGTAGTGCAAGGAAAATTTAAATTTAAAAATCTCAGAATTGACTCAAGTCTTCTTCTTGCTTTTGCAGGATATTCTTATTATTTTGTTTTTAATCGATTAAGCACAAAAAATCACCCTGGGGAGGCCAATTGTGGAAAATCATTTTTGCATATTTTCAATTTTGAGGTAGTGCAAGGAAAATTTAAATTTAAAAATCTCAGAATTGGCTCAAGTCTTCTTCTTGCTTTTGCAGGATATTCTTATTATTTTGTTTTTAATCGATTAAGCACAAAAAATCACCCTGGGGAGGCCAATTGTGGAAAATCATTTTTGCATTTTTTCAATTTTGAGGTAGTGCAAGGAAACTTGAAATTTAAAAATCTCAGAATTGACTCAAGTCTTCTTCTTGCTTTTGCAGGATATTCTTATTATTTTGTTTTTAATCGATTAAGCACAAAAAATCACCCTGGGGAGGCCAATTGTGGAAAATCATTTTTGCATTTTTTCAATTTTGAGGTAGTGCAAGGAAAATTTAAATTTAAAAATCTCAGAATTGGCTCAAGTCTTCTTCTTGCTTTTGCAGGATATTCTTATTATTTTGTTTTTAATCGATTAAGCACAAAAAATCACCCTGGGGAGGCCAATTGTGGAAAATCATTTTTGCATATTTTCAATTTTGAGGTAGTGCAAGGAAACTTGAAATTTAAAAATCTCAGAATTGGCTCAAGTCTTCTTCTTGCTTTTGCAGGATATTCTTATTATTTTGTTTTTAATCGATTAAGCACAAAAAATCACCCTGGGGAGGCCAATTGTGGAAAATCATTTTTGCATTTTTTCAATTTTGAGGTAGTGCAAGGAAAATTTAAATTTAAAAATCTCAGAATTGGCTCAAGTCTTCTTCTTGCTTTTGCAGGATATTCTTATTATTTTGTTTTTAATCGATTAAGCACAAAAAATCACCCTGGGGAGGCCAATTGTGGAAAATCATTTTTGCATTTTTTCAATTTTGAGGTAGTGCAAGGAAAATTTAAATTTAAAAATCTCAGAATTGGCTCAAGTCTTCTTCTTGCTTTTGCAGGATATTCTTATTATTTTGTTTTTAATCGATTAAGCACAAAAAATCACCCTGGGGAGGCCAATTGTGGAAAATCATTTTTGCATATTTTCAATTTTGAGGTAGTGCAAGGAAACTTGAAATTTAAAAATCTCAGAATTGGCTCAAGTCTTCTTCTTGCTTTTGCAGGATATTCTTATTATTTTGTTTTTAATCTATTAAGCACAAAAAATCACCCTGGGGAGGCCAATTGTGGAAAATCATTTTTGCATTTTTTCAATTTTGAGGTAGTGCAAGGAAAATTTAAATTTAAAAATCTCAGAATTGGCTCAAGTCTTCTTCTTGCTTTTGCAGGATATTCTTATTATTTTGTTTTTAATCGATTAAGCACAAAAAATCACCCTGGGGAGGCCAATTGTGGAAAATCATTTTTGCATATTTTCAATTTTGAGGTAGTGCAAGGAAAATTTAAATTTAAAAATCTCAGAATTGACTCAAGTCTTCTTCTTGCTTTTGCAGGATATTCTTATTATTTTGTTTTTAATCGATTAAGCACAAAAAATCACCCTGGGGAGGCCAATTGTGGAAAATCATTTTTGCATTTTTTCAATTTTGAGGTAGTGCAAGGAAAATTTAAATTTAAAAATCTCAGAATTGGCTCAAGTCTTCTTCTTGCTTTTGCAGGATATTCTTATTATTTTGTTTTTAATCGATTAAGCACAAAAAATCACCCTGGGGAGGCCAATTGTGGAAAATCATTTTTGCATTTTTTCAATTTTGAGGTAGTGCAAGGAAAATTTAAATTTAAAAATCTCAGAATTGGCTCAAGTCTTCTTCTTGCTTTTGCAGGATATTCTTATTATTTTGTTTTTAATCGATTAAGCACAAAAAATCACCCTGGGGAGGCCAATTGTGGAAAATCATTTTTGCATATTTTCAATTTTGAGGTAGTGCAAGGAAAATTTAAATTTAAAAATCTCAGAATTGGCTCAAGTCTTCTTCTTGCTTTTGCAGGATATTCTTATTATTTTGTTTTTAATCGATTAAGCACAAAAAATCACCCTGGGGAGGCCAATTGTGGAAAATCATTTTTGCATTTTTTCAATTTTGAGGTAGTGCAAGGAAAATTTAAATTTAAAAATCTCAGAATTGGCTCAAGTCTTCTTCTTGCTTTTGCAGGATATTCTTATTATTTTGTTTTTAATCGATTAAGCACAAAAAATCACCCTGGGGAGGCCAATTGTGGAAAATCATTTTTGCATTTTTTCAATTTTGAGGTAGTGCAAGGAAACTTGAAATTTAAAAATCTCAGAATTGGCTCAAGTCTTCTTCTTGCTTTTGCAGGATATTCTTATTATTATGTTTTTAATCGATTAAGCACAAAAAATCACCCTGGGGAGGCCAATTGTGGAAAATCATTTTTGCATTTTTTCAATTTTGAGGTAGTGCAAGGAAAATTTAAATTTAAAAATCTCAGAATTGGCTCAAGTCTTCTTCTTGCTTTTGCAGGATATTCTTATTATTTTGTTTTTAATCGATTAAGCACAAAAAATCACCCTGGGGAGGCCAATTGTGGAAAATCATTTTTGCATTTTTTCAATTTTGAGGTAGTGCAAGGAAAATTTAAATTTAAAAATCTCAGAATTGGCTCAAGTCTTCTTCTTGCTTTTGCAGGATATTCTTATTATTTTGTTTTTAATCGATTAAGCACAAAAAATCACCCTGGGGAGGCCAATTGTGGAAAATCATTTTTGCATTTTTTCAATTTTGAGGTAGTGCAAGGAAAATTTAAATTTAAAAATCTCAGAATTGGCTCAAGTCTTCTTCTTGCTTTTGCAGGATATTCTTATTATTTTGTTTTTAATCGATTAAGCACAAAAAATCACCCTGGGGAGGCCAATTGTGGAAAATCATTTTTGCATATTTTCAATTTTGAGGTAGTGCAAGGAAAATTTAAATTTAAAAATCTCAGAATTGGCTCAAGTCTTCTTCTTGCTTTTGCAGGATATTCTTATTATTTTGTTTTTAATCGATTAAGCACAAAAAATCACCCTGGGGAGGCCAATTGTGGAAAATCATTTTTGCATATTTTCAATTTTGAGGTAGTGCAAGGAAAATTTAAATTTAAAAATCTCAGAATTGGCTCAAGTCTTCTTCTTGCTTTTGCAGGATATTCTTATTATTTTGTTTTTAATCGATTAAGCACAAAAAATCACCCTGGGGAGGCCAATTGTGGAAAATCATTTTTGCATATTTTCAATTTTGAGGTAGTGCAAGGAAAATTTAAATTTAAAAATCTCAGAATTGACTCAAGTCTTCTTCTTGCTTTTGCAGGATATTCTTATTATTTTGTTTTTAATCGATTAAGCACAAAAAATCACCCTGGGGAGGCCAATTGTGGAAAATCATTTTTGCATATTTTCAATTTTGAGGTAGTGCAAGGAAACTTGAAATTTAAAAATCTCAGAATTGACTCAAGTCTTCTTCTTGCTTTTGCAGGATATTCTTATTATTTTGTTTTTAATCGATTAAGCACAAAAAATCACCCTGGGGAGGCCAATTGTGGAAAATCATTTTTGCATATTTTCAATTTTGAGGTAGTGCAAGGAAACTTGAAATTTAAAAATCTCAGAATTGACTCAAGTCTTCTTCTTGCTTTTGCAGGATATTCTTATTATTTTGTTTTTAATCGATTAAGCACAAAAAATCACCCTGGGGAGGCCAATTGTGGAAAATCATTTTTGCATATTTTCAATTTCGAGGTAGTGCAAGGAAACTTGAAATTTAAAAATCTCAGAATTGACTCAAGTCTTCTTCTTGCTTTTGCAGGATATTCTTATTATTTTGTTTTTAATCGATTAAGCACAAAAAATCACCCTGGGGAGGCCAATTGTGGAAAATCATTTTTGCATATTTTCAATTTTGAGGTAGTGCAAGGAAACTTGAAATTTAAAAATCTCAGAATTGGCTCAAGTCTTCTTCTTGCTTTTGCAGGATATTCTTATTATTTTGTTTTTAATCGATTAAGCACAAAAAATCACCCTGGGGAGGCCAATTGTGGAAAATCATTTTTGCATATTTTCAATTTTGAGGTAGTGCAAGGAAAATTTAAATTTAAAAATCTCAGAATTGGCTCAAGTCTTCTTCTTGCTTTTGCAGGATATTCTTATTATTTTGTTTTTAATCGATTAAGCACAAAAAATCACCCTGGGGAGGCCAATTGTGGAAAATCATTTTTGCATTTTTTCAATTTTGAGGTAGTGCAAGGAAAATTTAAATTTAAAAATCTCAGAATTGGCTCAAGTCTTCTTCTTGCTTTTGCAGGATATTCTTATTATTTTGTTTTTAATCGATTAAGCACAAAAAATCACCCTGGGGAGGCCAATTGTGGAAAATCATTTTTGCATTTTTTCAATTTTGAGGTAGTGCAAGGAAAATTTAAATTTAAAAATCTCAGAATTGACTCAAGTCTTCTTCTTGCTTTTGCAGGATATTCTTATTATTTTGTTTTTAATCGATTAAGCACAAAAAATCACCCTGGGGAGGCCAATTGTGGAAAATCATTTTTGCATATTTTCAATTTTGAGGTAGTGCAAGGAAAATTTAAATTTAAAAATCTCAGAATTGGCTCAAGTCTTCTTCTTGCTTTTGCAGGATATTCTTATTATTTTGTTTTTAATCGATTAAGCACAAAAAATCACCCTGGGGAGGCCAATTGTGGAAAATCATTTTTGCATTTTTTCAATTTTGAGGTAGTGCAAGGAAACTTGAAATTTAAAAATCTCAGAATTGACTCAAGTCTTCTTCTTGCTTTTGCAGGATATTCTTATTATTTTGTTTTTAATCGATTAAGCACAAAAAATCACCCTGGGGAGGCCAATTGTGGAAAATCATTTTTGCATTTTTTCAATTTTGAGGTAGTGCAAGGAAAATTTAAATTTAAAAATCTCAGAATTGGCTCAAGTCTTCTTCTTGCTTTTGCAGGATATTCTTATTATTTTGTTTTTAATCGATTAAGCACAAAAAATCACCCTGGGGAGGCCAATTGTGGAAAATCATTTTTGCATATTTTCAATTTTGAGGTAGTGCAAGGAAACTTGAAATTTAAAAATCTCAGAATTGGCTCAAGTCTTCTTCTTGCTTTTGCAGGATATTCTTATTATTTTGTTTTTAATCGATTAAGCACAAAAAATCACCCTGGGGAGGCCAATTGTGGAAAATCATTTTTGCATTTTTTCAATTTTGAGGTAGTGCAAGGAAAATTTAAATTTAAAAATCTCAGAATTGGCTCAAGTCTTCTTCTTGCTTTTGCAGGATATTCTTATTATTTTGTTTTTAATCGATTAAGCACAAAAAATCACCCTGGGGAGGCCAATTGTGGAAAATCATTTTTGCATTTTTTCAATTTTGAGGTAGTGCAAGGAAAATTTAAATTTAAAAATCTCAGAATTGGCTCAAGTCTTCTTCTTGCTTTTGCAGGATATTCTTATTATTTTGTTTTTAATCGATTAAGCACAAAAAATCACCCTGGGGAGGCCAATTGTGGAAAATCATTTTTGCATATTTTCAATTTTGAGGTAGTGCAAGGAAACTTGAAATTTAAAAATCTCAGAATTGGCTCAAGTCTTCTTCTTGCTTTTGCAGGATATTCTTATTATTTTGTTTTTAATCTATTAAGCACAAAAAATCACCCTGGGGAGGCCAATTGTGGAAAATCATTTTTGCATTTTTTCAATTTTGAGGTAGTGCAAGGAAAATTTAAATTTAAAAATCTCAGAATTGGCTCAAGTCTTCTTCTTGCTTTTGCAGGATATTCTTATTATTATGTTTTTAATCGATTAAGCACAAAAAATCACCCTGGGGAGGCCAATTGTGGAAAATCATTTTTGCATTTTTTCAATTTTGAGGTAGTGCAAGGAAAATTTAAATTTAAAAATCTCAGAATTGGCTCAAGTCTTCTTCTTGCTTTTGCAGGATATTCTTATTATTATGTTTTTAATCGATTAAGCACAAAAAATCACCCTGGGGAGGCCAATTGTGGAAAATCATTTTTGCATTTTTTCAATTTTGAGGTAGTGCAAGGAAAATTTAAATTTAAAAATCTCAGAATTGGCTCAAGTCTTCTTCTTGCTTTTGCAGGATATTCTTATTATTTTGTTTTTAATCGATTAAGCACAAAAAATCACCCTGGGGAGGCCAATTGTGGAAAATCATTTTTGCATTTTTTCAATTTTGAGGTAGTGCAAGGAAAATTTAAATTTAAAAATCTCAGAATTGGCTCAAGTCTTCTTCTTGCTTTTGCAGGATATTCTTATTATTTTGTTTTTAATCGATTAAGCACAAAAAATCACCCTGGGGAGGCCAATTGTGGAAAATCATTTTTGCATTTTTTCAATTTTGAGGTAGTGCAAGGAAAATTTAAATTTAAAAATCTCAGAATTGGCTCAAGTCTTCTTCTTGCTTTTGCAGGATATTCTTATTATTTTGTTTTTAATCGATTAAGCACAAAAAATCACCCTGGGGAGGCCAATTGTGGAAAATCATTTTTGCATTTTTTCAATTTTGAGGTAGTGCAAGGAAAATTTAAATTTAAAAATCTCAGAATTGGCTCAAGTCTTCTTCTTGCTTTTGCAGGATATTCTTATTATTTTGTTTTTAATCGATTAAGCACAAAAAATCACCCTGGGGAGGCCAATTGTGGAAAATCATTTTTGCATTTTTTCAATTTTGAGGTAGTGCAAGGAAAATTTAAATTTAAAAATCTCAGAATTGGCTCAAGTCTTCTTCTTGCTTTTGCAGGATATTCTTATTATTTTGTTTTTAATCGATTAAGCACAAAAAATCACCCTGGGGAGGCCAATTGTGGAAAATCATTTTTGCATTTTTTCAATTTTGAGGTAGTGCAAGGAAAATTTAAATTTAAAAATCTCAGAATTGGCTCAAGTCTTCTTCTTGCTTTTGCAGGATATTCTTATTATTATGTTTTTAATCGATTAAGCACAAAAAATCACCCTGGGGAGGCCAATTGTGGAAAATCATTTTTGCATTTTTTCAATTTTGAGGTAGTGCAAGGAAAATTTAAATTTAAAAATCTCAGAATTGGCTCAAGTCTTCTTCTTGCTTTTGCAGGATATTCTTATTATTATGTTTTTAATCGATTAAGCACAAAAAATCACCCTGGGGAGGCCAATTGTGGAAAATCATTTTTGCATTTTTTCAATTTTGAGGTAGTGCAAGGAAAATTTAAATTTAAAAATCTCAGAATTGGCTCAAGTCTTCTTCTTGCTTTTGCAGGATATTCTTATTATTATGTTTTTAATCGATTAAGCACAAAAAATCACCCTGGGGAGGCCAATTGTGGAAAATCATTTTTGCATTTTTTCAATTTTGAGGTAGTGCAAGGAAAATTTAAATTTAAAAATCTCAGAATTGGCTCAAGTCTTCTTCTTGCTTTTGCAGGATATTCTTATTATTATGTTTTTAATCGATTAAGCACAAAAAATCACCCTGGGGAGGCCAATTGTGGAAAATCATTTTTGCATTTTTTCAATTTTGAGGTAGTGCAAGGAAAATTTAAATTTAAAAATCTCAGAATTGACTCAAGTCTTCTTCTTGCTTTTGCAGGATATTCTTATTATTTTGTTTTTAATCGATTAAGCACAAAAAATCACCCTGGGGAGGCCAATTGTGGAAAATCATTTTTGCATTTTTTCAATTTTGAGGTAGTGCAAGGAAAATTTAAATTTAAAAATCTCAGAATTGACTCAAGTCTTCTTCTTGCTTTTGCAGGATATTCTTATTATTTTGTTTTTAATCGATTAAGCACAAAAAATCACCCTGGGGAGGCCAATTGTGGAAAATCATTTTTGCATTTTTTCAATTTTGAGGTAGTGCAAGGAAAATTTAAATTTAAAAATCTCAGAATTGGCTCAAGTCTTCTTCTTGCTTTTGCAGGATATTCTTATTATTTTGTTTTTAATCGATTAAGCACAAAAAATCACCCTGGGGAGGCCAATTGTGGAAAATCATTTTTGCATTTTTTCAATTTTGAGGTAGTGCAAGGAAAATTTAAATTTAAAAATCTCAGAATTGGCTCAAGTCTTCTTCTTGCTTTTGCAGGATATTCTTATTATTATGTTTTTAATCGATTAAGCACAAAAAATCACCCTGGGGAGGCCAATTGTGGAAAATCATTTTTGCATATTTTCAATTTTGAGGTAGTGCAAGGAAACTTGAAATTTAAAAATCTCAGAATTGGCTCAAGTCTTCTTCTTGCTTTTGCAGGATATTCTTATTATTTTGTTTTTAATCGATTAAGCACAAAAAATCACCCTGGGGAGGCCAATTGTGGAAAATCATTTTTGCATTTTTTCAATTTTGAGGTAGTGCAAGGAAAATTTAAATTTAAAAATCTCAGAATTGGCTCAAGTCTTCTTCTTGCTTTTGCAGGATATTCTTATTATTTTGTTTTTAATCGATTAAGCACAAAAAATCACCCTGGGGAGGCCAATTGTGGAAAATCATTTTTGCATTTTTTCAATTTTGAGGTAGTGCAAGGAAAATTTAAATTTAAAAATCTCAGAATTGGCTCAAGTCTTCTTCTTGCTTTTGCAGGATATTCTTATTATTTTGTTTTTAATCGATTAAGCACAAAAAATCACCCTGGGGAGGCCAATTGTGGAAAATCATTTTTGCATTTTTTCAATTTTGAGGTAGTGCAAGGAAAATTTAAATTTAAAAATCTCAGAATTGGCTCAAGTCTTCTTCTTGCTTTTGCAGGATATTCTTATTATTTTGTTTTTAATCGATTAAGCACAAAAAATCACCCTGGGGAGGCCAATTGTGGAAAATCATTTTTGCATTTTTTCAATTTTGAGGTAGTGCAAGGAAAATTTAAATTTAAAAATCTCAGAATTGACTCAAGTCTTCTTCTTGCTTTTGCAGGATATTCTTATTATTTTGTTTTTAATCGATTAAGCACAAAAAATCACCCTGGGGAGGCCAATTGTGGAAAATCATTTTTGCATTTTTTCAATTTTGAGGTAGTGCAAGGAAAATTTAAATTTAAAAATCTCAGAATTGGCTCAAGTCTTCTTCTTGCTTTTGCAGGATATTCTTATTATTTTGTTTTTAATCGATTAAGCACAAAAAATCACCCTGGGGAGGCCAATTGTGGAAAATCATTTTTGCATTTTTTCAATTTTGAGGTAGTGCAAGGAAAATTTAAATTTAAAAATCTCAGAATTGGCTCAAGTCTTCTTCTTGCTTTTGCAGGATATTCTTATTATTATGTTTTTAATCGATTAAGCACAAAAAATCACCCTGGGGAGGCCAATTGTGGAAAATCATTTTTGCATATTTTCAATTTTGAGGTAGTGCAAGGAAACTTGAAATTTAAAAATCTCAGAATTGGCTCAAGTCTTCTTCTTGCTTTTGCAGGATATTCTTATTATTTTGTTTTTAATCGATTAAGCACAAAAAATCACCCTGGGGAGGCCAATTGTGGAAAATCATTTTTGCATTTTTTCAATTTTGAGGTAGTGCAAGGAAAATTTAAATTTAAAAATCTCAGAATTGGCTCAAGTCTTCTTCTTGCTTTTGCAGGATATTCTTATTATTTTGTTTTTAATCGATTAAGCACAAAAAATCACCCTGGGGAGGCCAATTGTGGAAAATCATTTTTGCATTTTTTCAATTTTGAGGTAGTGCAAGGAAAATTTAAATTTAAAAATCTCAGAATTGGCTCAAGTCTTCTTCTTGCTTTTGCAGGATATTCTTATTATTTTGTTTTTAATCGATTAAGCACAAAAAATCACCCTGGGGAGGCCAATTGTGGAAAATCATTTTTGCATTTTTTCAATTTTGAGGTAGTGCAAGGAAAATTTAAATTTAAAAATCTCAGAATTGGCTCAAGTCTTCTTCTTGCTTTTGCAGGATATTCTTATTATTTTGTTTTTAATCGATTAAGCACAAAAAATCACCCTGGGGAGGCCAATTGTGGAAAATCATTTTTGCATTTTTTCAATTTTGAGGTAGTGCAAGGAAAATTTAAATTTAAAAATCTCAGAATTGGCTCAAGTCTTCTTCTTGCTTTTGCAGGATATTCTTATTATTTTGTTTTTAATCGATTAAGCACAAAAAATCACCCTGGGGAGGCCAATTGTGGAAAATCATTTTTGCATTTTTTCAATTTTGAGGTAGTGCAAGGAAAATTTAAATTTAAAAATCTCAGAATTGGCTCAAGTCTTCTTCTTGCTTTTGCAGGATATTCTTATTATTATGTTTTTAATCGATTAAGCACAAAAAATCACCCTGGGGAGGCCAATTGTGGAAAATCATTTTTGCATATTTTCAATTTTGAGGTAGTGCAAGGAAAATTTAAATTTAAAAATCTCAGAATTGGCTCAAGTCTTCTTCTTGCTTTTGCAGGATATTCTTATTATTTTGTTTTTAATCGATTAAGCACAAAAAATCACCCTGGGGAGGCCAATTGTGGAAAATCATTTTTGCATTTTTTCAATTTTGAGGTAGTGCAAGGAAAATTTAAATTTAAAAATCTCAGAATTGGCTCAAGTCTTCTTCTTGCTTTTGCAGGATATTCTTATTATTTTGTTTTTAATCGATTAAGCACAAAAAATCACCCTGGGGAGGCCAATTGTGGAAAATCATTTTTGCATTTTTTCAATTTTGAGGTAGTGCAAGGAAAATTTAAATTTAAAAATCTCAGAATTGGCTCAAGTCTTCTTCTTGCTTTTGCAGGATATTCTTATTATTTTGTTTTTAATCGATTAAGCACAAAAAATCACCCTGGGGAGGCCAATTGTGGAAAATCATTTTTGCATTTTTTCAATTTTGAGGTAGTGCAAGGAAAATTTAAATTTAAAAATCTCAGAATTGGCTCAAGTCTTCTTCTTGCTTTTGCAGGATATTCTTATTATTATGTTTTTAATCGATTAAGCACAAAAAATCACCCTGGGGAGGCCAATTGTGGAAAATCATTTTTGCATTTTTTCAATTTTGAGGTAGTGCAAGGAAAATTTAAATTTAAAAATCTCAGAATTGGCTCAAGTCTTCTTCTTGCTTTTGCAGGATATTCTTATTATTATGTTTTTAATCGATTAAGCACAAAAAATCACCCTGGGGAGGCCAATTGTGGAAAATCATTTTTGCATTTTTTCAATTTTGAGGTAGTGCAAGGAAAATTTAAATTTAAAAATCTCAGAATTGGCTCAAGTCTTCTTCTTGCTTTTGCAGGATATTCTTATTATTTTGTTTTTAATCGATTAAGCACAAAAAATCACCCTGGGGAGGCCAATTGTGGAAAATCATTTTTGCATTTTTTCAATTTTGAGGTAGTGCAAGGAAAATTTAAATTTAAAAATCTCAGAATTGGCTCAAGTCTTCTTCTTGCTTTTGCAGGATATTCTTATTATTTTGTTTTTAATCGATTAAGCACAAAAAATCACCCTGGGGAGGCCAATTGTGGAAAATCATTTTTGCATTTTTTCAATTTTGAGGTAGTGCAAGGAAAATTTAAATTTAAAAATCTCAGAATTGGCTCAAGTCTTCTTCTTGCTTTTGCAGGATATTCTTATTATTTTGTTTTTAATCGATTAAGCACAAAAAATCACCCTGGGGAGGCCAATTGTGGAAAATCATTTTTGCATTTTTTCAATTTTGAGGTAGTGCAAGGAAAATTTAAATTTAAAAATCTCAGAATTGGCTCAAGTCTTCTTCTTGCTTTTGCAGGATATTCTTATTATTTTGTTTTTAATCGATTAAGCACAAAAAATCACCCTGGGGAGGCCAATTGTGGAAAATCATTTTTGCATTTTTTCAATTTTGAGGTAGTGCAAGGAAAATTTAAATTTAAAAATCTCAGAATTGGCTCAAGTCTTCTTCTTGCTTTTGCAGGATATTCTTATTATTTTGTTTTTAATCGATTAAGCACAAAAAATCACCCTGGGGAGGCCAATTGTGGAAAATCATTTTTGCATTTTTTCAATTTTGAGGTAGTGCAAGGAAAATTTAAATTTAAAAATCTCAGAATTGGCTCAAGTCTTCTTCTTGCTTTTGCAGGATATTCTTATTATTATGTTTTTAATCGATTAAGCACAAAAAATCACCCTGGGGAGGCCAATTGTGGAAAATCATTTTTGCATTTTTTCAATTTTGAGGTAGTGCAAGGAAAATTTAAATTTAAAAATCTCAGAATTGGCTCAAGTCTTCTTCTTGCTTTTGCAGGATATTCTTATTATTTTGTTTTTAATCGATTAAGCACAAAAAATCACCCTGGGGAGGCCAATTGTGGAAAATCATTTTTGCATTTTTTCAATTTTGAGGTAGTGCAAGGAAAATTTAAATTTAAAAATCTCAGAATTGGCTCAAGTCTTCTTCTTGCTTTTGCAGGATATTCTTATTATTTTGTTTTTAATCGATTAAGCACAAAAAATCACCCTGGGGAGGCCAATTGTGGAAAATCATTTTTGCATTTTTTCAATTTTGAGGTAGTGCAAGGAAAATTTAAATTTAAAAATCTCAGAATTGGCTCAAGTCTTCTTCTTGCTTTTGCAGGATATTCTTATTATTTTGTTTTTAATCGATTAAGCACAAAAAATCACCCTGGGGAGGCCAATTGTGGAAAATCATTTTTGCATTTTTTCAATTTTGAGGTAGTGCAAGGAAAATTTAAATTTAAAAATCTCAGAATTGGCTCAAGTCTTCTTCTTGCTTTTGCAGGATATTCTTATTATTTTGTTTTTAATCGATTAAGCACAAAAAATCACCCTGGGGAGGCCAATTGTGGAAAATCATTTTTGCATTTTTTCAATTTTGAGGTAGTGCAAGGAAAATTTAAATTTAAAAATCTCAGAATTGGCTCAAGTCTTCTTCTTGCTTTTGCAGGATATTCTTATTATTTTGTTTTTAATCGATTAAGCACAAAAAATCACCCTGGGGAGGCCAATTGTGGAAAATCATTTTTGCATTTTTTCAATTTTGAGGTAGTGCAAGGAAAATTTAAATTTAAAAATCTCAGAATTGGCTCAAGTCTTCTTCTTGCTTTTGCAGGATATTCTTATTATTTTGTTTTTAATCGATTAAGCACAAAAAATCACCCTGGGGAGGCCAATTGTGGAAAATCATTTTTGCATTTTTTCAATTTTGAGGTAGTGCAAGGAAAATTTAAATTTAAAAATCTCAGAATTGGCTCAAGTCTTCTTCTTGCTTTTGCAGGATATTC